>JAQZBX010071668.1:0-15202 GCA_029593785.1 Cabassous unicinctus | reverse complement strand
CTACTATCAGACAAATAGATTTTAAATGCAAAACTGTTATAAGAGATAAAGATGTTCATTATATATTAAGAAAAGTTATTAAACATTTATGTACCTAGCTGGGGTGCCCCAAAACACAAGAGGCACACAATGGCAGAACTGAAGGGAGAAATAGTCATCTCTACAAAAATAGTTAGAGATTTTGGCATGCCACTGTCATCATTGGACAAATAATCAAAAAGGTAAAGAATTTTAAATAATATGATGAATGAACTACCCCTAACACATATACAGACATTACACTCCAACACAGCAGGATATACATTCTTTTCAAGCACTCATCTTTCTCCAGGATTGACCATATGTTGGTTCACAAAATAGGTCTCAGAAAATTTAAAATGATTGAAATTTTTCAAAACCATATTAGGTGGACACTGGGAAAAGTCACAAATATATGTAAATTAAACAACACACTCTTAAATAATCAATGGGTCAAAGAAGAAAGTGCAAGAGAAATTAGTAAATATCTTGAGACAAATGAAAACAAGAACACTACATACCAAAACTTTTAGGAGGCAGTGAAAGCAGTGCTGAAAGGGAAATTTATAGCCTTCAATGCTTACATTAAAAAAGAAAGAGCTAAAATCAAAGACTTACTTTCACACCTGGAGGAATTAAAAAAAGAACAGCAAACTAATCCCAAAGCAAAAAGATGGAAAGAAACAACAAAGATTAGAGCAGAAAAAAATGAAATGGAGAAAAAAATATATAATTTACAAAACCAAAACTTGGTTGTTTGAGATAAAAAAAATCAACAACCCTTAGTTAGACTAACAAGGAATAAAAGAGTGAAGATGCAAATAAATAAAATCAGAAATGAGAGGAAGGACATTAATACTGACCCCACAGAAATAAAAGAGCTAATAAAAGGATACGATGAACAACTGTATGCCAACAAACTAGACAATGTAGATGAAATGGACAAATTCCTAGAACCACATGAACAACCTACACTGACCCTAGAAGAAATAGAAGGGCTCAACAAACCAATCACAAGTAGATTCAAACAATCATCAAAAACCTCCCAAAAATGAAAAGCCCAGGACCAAATGGGCTTTGAATGATTGAATTCTATCAATCATTCAAGAAGATTTAATACCAATCTTGCTGAAACTCTTCCAAAAAATTGAACAGGAGGGAATGTTACCATACTTATTCTATGAAACCTACATCAACATAAAACTTAAACCAGATAAAGATATTATGAAAAAAGAAATTGCAGATCAATTTCTCTAATAAATAAAGATGCAAAATTCCTCAACAAAGTGCTTGTTAGTCAAATCTAAAAGCACATTAAAAGGATTATTCATCATGATTAAGTGGGTTTCTTCCCAGGTATGCAAGGGTGGTGCAACACTAGAAAATCAATCAGTGTGATAGACCACATAAAGAAATCAAAGAAGAAAAATCACATGATCATCTCAATGGGCACAGAAAACACATTTGACAAAATACAGCACCATTTTTTATAAAAACACTCCAAAAGACATGAAAAGTAGGAAAGATTCTCAATATGATAAAATACATGTAGAAAAATCCACAAGTAATATTATACTCAATGGTGAAAGACTGAAAACTTTCCTGCTGAAAATGGGAACAAGGTAAGGATGCCCACTGTCACCATTATTACTCAATGTTGTGCTAAAAGTTCTAGCTGGAGCAATTAGGCAAGAAGAAGAAACAAAAGGCATCCAAATAAGAAATGAAAAAGTAAAACTCTCACTATTCACCGATGATATGATCCTATGCCTACAAAGTCCTGAAACATTCAACACAAAGCTACTAAAGCTAAGAAACAAGTTCAGCAAAGTGGTGGAATACAAAAAAATCAGTAGTGGTTCTATACACTACTGTTGAGCAATCTGAGAAGGAAGTCATAAAAAATAATCTACTTACAATGGCAATTAAGAGAATCAAATATTTAGGAATAAACTTTACCAAGGACATAATGGGCCTGTATTCAGAAAACTACAAAACTTTGCTAAAAGAAAACAAAGATTGCTTAAACAAAGGAAGGCCATTCCATGTTCCTGGATTAAAAGACTAAACATTCTTAAGAATGACTTAGAGATTGAATTACAAATTCAATGCAATCTTCCCCAAAATTCCAAGAGCCTTTTTTTTTTTTTTGCAGAAAGAGAAAAGCCAAATATCACATTTATTTGGAAGGGGAAGGGGCCATGAATAGCCAGAAATGTCTTTAAAAAGAAGAACAAAGTTGGAGGACTCATATTTCCTGATTTTAAAGCATATTATTTAGCTACAGTGTTAAAACAAAACAAAACAAAAACAGAGCATGGCACTGGCAAAAAGATAGACATATTGACCAATGGAATAAAATTGAAAGTTCAGAAATAAACCTTTGCATCTATGGTCAAGTGATATTTGACAAGGCTTTCAAACCCACTCAGCTGAATAAGAACAAATGTGCTAGGAGAAATGGATATCCATATCCAAAAGAAAAGAAAAGGACCCCTATATCACACCTTATACAAAAATTAACTCAATATAGATCAAAGACCTAAACATAAAAGCTAGATCCATAAAACTCCTTGACAAAAATGTAGGGAAACATCTTCAAGATCTTGTGGTATGTGTGGTTACTTAAATCTTATACTAGAAGCATGAACAATGAAAGAAAAAATGGATAAATGGACCCCTCAAATTTAAAGACTTTTGTGCTTCAAATGACTTTGTCAAGGAGGTGAAAAGGCAGCGTACTCAATGGGAGAAAATTTTCAGAAACTACATTGAATAAGGGTTTGATTTCCATGTTATATGCAATGCAATGATAAAAATACAAGCAACCCAATTTCAAAAATGGGCAAAACACTTGAAGAGACATTTTTCCAAAGAGGACATACAAATGGACAAAAGCACCTGAAAAGATGCTCAACATCACTAGCTGTTAGGGAAATGCAGATCAAAACTGCTGGCGTTTGAAAAAAAAAAAACAAAAACAGAAAAGAACAAGTCCTGGAGTTGATGTGGAGAAATAAGAACACTCCTTCACAGTTGGTGGGAATGTAGAATGCTGCAGTCTCTGCGGAAGAGAGTTTGGTGGATTCTCAGGAAGCCAAATACAGAACTGCCACATGATCCAGCAATCCTGCTACTAGGAATATATTCAGATAACTAAAAGCAGGGACATGAACAGACATATCCTACATAGTGGCATTTTTCACAATTGCCAAAAGATGGAAACAACCCAAGTGTCCATCAACCGATGAATAGGTAAACAAAATGTGATATATTCATACGATAGAATTCTATTCAGCTGTAAGAAGAAATGAAATCAGAGTGCAAATGACAACGTGGATGAGCCTTGTGGTCATTATGCTGAGTCTCACTAATATGAACTAAATAAGCTTAGTAAACTCCTGGAGGTAAACTCTGGAGTATAGGTTACTAAGAAATGGAATGTGGGTTGAGAAGGGGGAGCTGATGTTTTTATGCACGTAGAATTTTTTAAGTTTGATTTTAAATGTGTGGAAATGAATAGAGTTGATGGTAACACGTTATAGTGAGTATAACTAACACTTCTGATATATAAATGTGATTGTGGCTGAAATGGGTAAGCTAGGAATATAAATGTCAATTGAAAGGAAGTTAGAGGATAATCTAGGGACTGCATAACTTGGTAATCAGTGGTGGATGAAGATTGCGGTTAATAGTACAAATAAAGAATGTACCCGAATAACAAAAAATGCCTTAAAAAAGAAGAACGAAATTGGAGGACTCTCACTTCATGACTTTAAAGCATATTAATTAGCTACAGTGGTAAAATACAGCATATTTTGTAGCATAAGGATAGACAGATTGGCCAATGGAACTGAATCGAGAACTCAGAAATTGACCCTCACATCTACAGTCAAGCAATTTTTAACAAGGCTGTTGAGCCCACCCAGCTGATCAAGAGCAGTCTATTCAACAAATGGTGCTGGGAAAACGGGGTATCCATATCCAAAAGAAAGAACGAGGACCCCTATCTCACACCTTATACAAAAATTAACTCAAAATGGATCAAGGACTTAAATATAAAATCAACAACTATAAAACTCCCAGAAAAAATGTAGAAAAACATCTTCAAGATCTTGTAGTAGGAGGTAGTGTCTTAAACCTTATGCCCAAAGTACGAGCAACAAAAGAAAAAATAGATAAACAGAACTTTCTCAAAATTAAACACTTTTGCACCTCAAAGGACTTTGTCAAAAGGGTGAAAAGGCAGTAGCCTTAATGGGAGAAAATATTTGGCCATCATATACTTGATAAGGGTTTAATATCCATGATATATAAGGAGATCATACAACTCAACAATAAAAAAATAAAGTATCTGATTAAAAAATGAGCAAAAGACTTGAAAAGACAACTGTCCAAAGAACAAATACGAATGGGAAAGAAACGCATGAAAAAATGTTCAACATCACTAGTGATTAGGGAAATGCAAAACAAAGCTACGAGATATGCTTTTACAACTATTAGACTGGCCGCTATTAAAAACTTGGAAAACTGTAAATATTGGAGAGAATATGGAGACATAGAAATGCTTATTCACTGTTGGTGGGAATGTAGAATGGTGCAGCCACTGTGGAGGACTGTTTGGCAGTTGCTAACAAAGTTGAATATAGACTTGCCATGGGACCTGGCAATACCATTGATAGGTATATATCCAGAAGAACTGAGAGCAGTGACACGAATAGATATCTGCACACTGATGTTCATAGCAACATTATTCACAATAGCCAAAAGTTGGAAACAACCCAGGTGTCCATCAACTGATGAATGGTAAACAAAGTGTGGAGTATACACATGATGGAATATTATGCAGCAGTAAGAAGAAATGAAGTGGCGAAACATATGGTAACATGTATAAACCTGGAGGACATTATGTTGAGGGAAGCAAGCCAGACACAAAAGGAAAAATACTGCATGATTGCCCCATTATGAGCTAAATGTATTATGTGAAATATAAATATATTATGTGAAATATGAATATGGATAGAATTGCATATAAAAGACCATTTTTCCTTGAAGTAGAACAAATGTAAGTTAGTACCACACAATGTTAATATTACACACACACACACAAAACAGCATATTAATTGAAAGAGACCAGATACAGAGTCCTGCATATTATATGATTCCATTTATATAAAATGTAAATATAAATCAATTCATAAAGATGAATGGAGATTAGTTGTTATATAGGTCAGAGGAAGGAATGCTAAGGGGTTTGGAGTCTTTCTTTTTGGAGTAATGAAATTGTTCTAAAATTTTTTTAAGATGATGAGTGTACAACATTGTGAATATACTATAAGCCATTGATTATGCACTTTGGATAGAATAGCCAGAAACAGCAGCTGTGTACAGTAGGAGAAGCATAGAGAGGTTGAAAGGTGAGGAATTTTCTTGTTTGTTTGTCTGTTTTTTTTTGTTTATTATTATTATTGAAATACTGAAAAATGCTCTAATAATGATTGAAGTGATGTGTGCACAACTATGTGATTATACCAAATACCATTGTTTGTACACCTTGGATGAATTGTATGATTTATTAATAGGTATCAGTAAAATTGATCTTTAAAAAGGAATGTTATTCTATTATAAGATGTTAAGAACATGGTGATACTGTAGTCTATTAAATATGTAATAGTATTATGTCTACAAATGCAATGTACATACCTTAATTAAAAATACTTTATTGCTAAACAATGCTAAGCATCAACTGAGACATCAGTGAATCATAATCTTTGTGTTGGTGGAGAGTCTCGCCTCAATGTTGATGGCTGATGAATGATCAGGGTGGTGGTTGCTGAAGTTTGAGGTGAATGTAGCAACTTCTCAAAATAAAACAATACAGTTATCCCGTCTACATTGCAACTTTCTACATCATAGTTTTGATATATCATTGGTCGTCATAAGAAATTAAATGAGAATTTTGGGGGAGTTTTGTGGAAGTCGCAGATGGCACACAAAGGCCCACAGGTGACAAAGAAAAAGTTTAGGGACTTTCAAAGGTTTTATTTTTTAATATCTTTTATTATACATGCAATATATTCAGTATTATCTCCTCAATTTTTTTTCATTTTTTAAAACAATTTCATATTTATTTTGTATTTTTTATTCCTTTTTCATATATTATTTTTATTTAAAATTGACAGATATATAGCTTATGACCAAATATGTAGCCCAAATTTTACAATAAGGTACTGTAAACACCCTATATAAGAAAAAGAAAAAATTCAGACTTTTTCTCTGGTATGAAGGAAGAGCCAAAAATTTTACTTGGATTTTCCAGATTGCAGGGGAACCACGCCCCTAACCCCTGCAATGTGGAAAGGATAACTGTAGTGAAATTTGCTACATCAGTTGACTCTTCCTTTCATGAAAGATTTCTCTGTAGCATGTGATGCTGTTTGATAGGATTTTGCCCACATTAGAACTTCTTTCAACCCACAATAGAGCAATTTTTAAAACTGGAGCCCAAACTCTCAAACTCTGCCTCTGCTTTATCAACTAATTCTATGTAATGTTTAAATCCTTTGTTGTCAGTTCAGCAATTCTTCACAGTATCTTCACCAGGAATAGATTCCATCTCAAGAAACCACTTTCTTTACTCATCCATAAGGAGCTACTCCTCATCTGTTGGAGTTTTATCATAAGATTGCAGCAATTCAGTCACATCTTCAGGTTTCAATTCTAATTCTAGTTCTCTTGCTATTTTTAGCACATCTGTAGTTACTTTCTCCACTGAACTCTCCAACCCCTCAAAGTAATTCATGAAGGTTGGAAACAACTTCTTCCAAATCCCTGTTAAATTTGATGTTTTGACCTCCCATGAATCACAAATGTTCTAATGGCATCTAGAATGGTGAATTCTTTTCAGAAGGTTTTCAATTGACTCTGCCCAGATCAATCAGACGAATCACTATGAATGACAGGTACAGCCTTATGAAATGTATTTCTTAAATAATAAGACTTGAAAGTTGAAATACTCCTTCATCTATGGGCTTTGAATGGATGTTATCAGGCATGAAAATAGCGTTAATCTCATTGTATATCTCCATCAGAACTCTTGGGTTAGCAGGTGCATTGTTACCGAACAGCAATATTTTGAAAGGAATATTTTTTCCTGAGCAGAAGGTTGCAACAGTGGGCTTAAAATATTCAGTAAACAATGCTGTAAACAGATGTGCTGTCACCCACGCTTTATTGTTCCATTTATAGAGCACAGGCATTGTAGATTTAACATAATTCTTAAGGGTAGGAGGGACTTTAGAATTGAAAATGAGCATTGTTTCAACATAAAGTCACTGACTACATGGCCCCTAAGAAAGAGTCAGCCTGTCCTTTGAAACTTTGAAGCTAGGCATTGATTTTTCTCTACCTGTGAAACTTTTAGATGGCATCTTCTTCCAATATAAGGGTGAATTGTCTGCATTAAAAATATGTTGTTTACTGTAGGCACCTTCATCAATTGTCGTAGCTATATCTTCTGGATAACTTGCTGCAGCTTCTACATCATAACTTGCTACTTCGCCTTGCATATTTATATTATGGAGATGACTTCTTTCCTTAAATCTCATAAACCAGCCTCTGCTAGCTTCAAACTTTTCTTAAGCGCCTCCGCACCTCTCTCAGCCTTCAAAGAATTGAAGAAAGTTAGGGCTTTGCTCTGTATTAGGCTTTGGCTTAAGGGATTGTTGTGTTGGTTTGATCATCTAAATACACCACTCAAACTTGCTCCATACCAGCAATAAAGCTGTTTCACTTTCTTATCATTTGTGTGTTTACTGGAGTAGCACTTTTAATTTCCTTCAAGATCTTTTCCTTTGCATTCACAACTTGGCTAACTGTTTGGCACATGAGGGCTTTGGGAAAATCTCAACTTTTGACATGCCTTTCCCACTAAGCTTAATCATTTCTAGCTTTTGTTTTAAAGTAAGACATATGTGACTCTTCCTTTTACTTGCACACTTAGAGGCCATTGTAAGGTTATTAATTGACCTAATTTCAATATCACTGTGTCCCAGGAAGGTCCAAGTAGTGAGAGAGACATGGTCTGTTGGTGGAGCAGTGAAAACACACTCAACATTTATTGATTAAGTTTGCTGTCTTAAATGGTTAATGACACCCCAAAACAAAGATCTCTGATCACACATTTCCTCAATATATATCATAATGATAAAGTTTGAAATATTGTGAGAATTACCAAAATGTGACACAGTGACATGAAGTGAACATATACTGTTGGAAAATTTGCTTGAAATGGGGTTGCCATAAGCCTTCAATTTGTCAAAATGCAATATCTGTGAAGTGCATTAAAGCAAAGTGTAATTAAATGAGGTATGCCTGTATTGCTCCATCCCTTCCCCCACTTTTTGTTGATCTTGTTACAAATATCTTCATACATTGTATGTCTGAAAGTATAGATTCAACATTAATCTCTATGAATTTGCATTTTAGAACTTGTAAGAAGTAAAAAGTGGAGTTACATAACAAAACTCATATGTAACCTTTATCAGAGATTTTTATTTCTTTATGCCACTTTGATCCACCCTCTAGTGTCATTTCCTTCCATCTGAAGAATTCACTTAAGCATTGCTTGTGGGGTAGGTCTAGTCATAAGGAACTCCCACAGCTTTTGTTTTTCTGGGGTTGTCCTAATCTCTTGCTCATTTTAAGACAGTTTAATTGGCTATAAAATAATTGTTTGGCAATTTATTTTCTTTCAGCACTTTAAATATTTCTTCCAACTGCCTTCTAGCCACTATGGTTTCTGATGAGCAATCAGTACTTAAACTTATTTGGACTCCCTTGTACATACATATTGTTTTTTTTTTTTCTTGCAGCTTTCAGAACTCCTTGTCTTTGATGTTTGATAGGTTGAATACAGTGTGTCTGTGTGTAGTTTTCTTTGAGTTATCCTCTTTGTCATTTCTTAGCCTCATTGAATATGTGTATTCATTTCTTTCATTAAATTTGGGAAGTTTTCTTCCATTATTTTTTTGAATATTCCTTGTGCCCCTTTCTCTTTCTTCTCCATCTGGAACTTCCATAACACATGTACTCATGGGCTTGATAATGTCCCACAGGTTTTTTAGGCTCAGTTTTCTTCATTCTTTCTCTTTCTGCTTCCCAGCCTGAATCATTTCAATTGCCTTGTCTTTGAGTTACCTTCTTCATTCTTCTACCACTTTCATCTGTTGTTTGCCTTCTAGGGAATATTTTATATCAGTTCTTGTGGTCTTCAATGTAATAATTTCTGTTTTGCTTCTTTTTATAATTTCTATCGCTTTCTTGAGATTATAATTTTCTTAATAATTTTCATGATATCTTTAGTTCTTTCCCCATTTTTTTCCTTTAACCCTTTGAACATATTGGAAAAAAATTTAAGTCTTTGTCTGCTATGTCCAAAGTTTGGTCTTCTTATTTATGGTTTCTGAAGTTTTATCTTCTTCCTTTGAATGGGCCAGCATTTCCTCTTTCTCTGTCTTGTGTTCTTTTGCTGCACATGTACATTTTATTATTTTATTGTTTTAACTCTCAGATGTACTGCCTTGGATTTCTGTTCCTTAAGTTTGTCTCAAGCTAGTGATAAAACAGAGATTTCCTTGAGTGCCAGGAGCTATATTTATTTTAAAAAGCAAACTAATGCAAAAAAACCTTTTAGAGCTTCAAATTGGCTTTGTTTTGGCTGGTGGTCTAGTTCAATTTAGTCTTCCTACCAAGAAGATAAGCTCTAGGCTAAAGTGCAGGGTCCTTTCAATCTTTTTTGAGATTTAGTCTTGTCCTGGGTATGCACTCATAGTGTTAGGAATTCTCTTATTAAAGGAAACTGAATGTCCCTTCAAACCCTTATAAAATAGACTCCCCACCCCTCCTGGGCACTCTTTTGTATGTCTTGAAGCCAGTAATCCTTTGATCCAGAGTGCTTCCATTTGATTGTTTCTCACACTGCTTTAGTAGTCCATACGTGATTCTGTCTGCAGGCAAGTTCTGGGAGAGCTATCCAGAGAAGAATGCCCTCATTCAGTCTTTCAGACTTACATCTAATAGATTGACACTGACATACATGTATCCCAGTATGTGTATAGAGGTATATATGCTCTCTCAAGAATATAGTTAGGGACCCACAATGAAAGGGCAGGCTGTGTCCACCTGCACCAGGGTGAGAGGGGCCAGCATTGATGCCACAAGTTTCTACTACCAGTTTTTTTTTTTTTAACTCTTCTCATTTGTTTTATTTTTATTAAAGGTTTATGGGTTTACAAAACAATCATGCATAACATACAGGATTCCCATTCATTGCCACACCACCAACATCTTGCATTGTTGTGAGACAGTGGAACATTTGTTAATATTGATAAAAGAACATCTAAATATTACTACTATCTATAGTCAATAGCTTACATTAGGTTTATTTTTCCCATAAGCCACCTTATTATTAACACCATGTTGTTAATATTGTTCATTTGTTATAATTCATGTAAGAATGTTCTTATTTTTACTTTTAATCACAATCTATATTCCACGCAGGTTTCAATATGTTATATAGCCCCATGCCTTGTACAATCTGCCCAAAGGCTACATTGACTCTCAGTTTCACCACAGAATTGTGCTGTTAATCTCCTCAATATTAGAAATCAAAATTCAGTATCTCCATATATCCCCCTATTGTTGTCCCTTAACATTGATAATAACTTCATTGCCATTGATGCAAAAATGGTACAATATTACTGTTCATTATAGTCCATAGGGTAAAATTGTTGTGTTTTCCCCATGTATCACCATATTCTTAACACCTTCTAATAGTGATGTTCATTTTTTCTAGTTCATAGAAGAATATGCTTGTATTTGTACTCTTAACCACAAACCTTTTATTTCCTTAATTTACCCTATTGTACTTGCTATGACATCTAGTATGATGTTAAATTAAAATGATAAGAAGGGATATACTTCCCTCATTCCTGATCTTGGGAAGAGCAATTTAAATTTGTTAATTACTCTTTTTTGTTACTATGAGTTTTGCCTCATGTATTTTGTAGCACTGATTTGTGCAGAGACATATTTGGGATTGTTATGTATTCTTAGTGAGTTTACTCCTTTGTCATTAAGAAAATCCTCTCCTTAATCTTGGCAATATTCATTGTTCTTAAATCTACATTTTATGACATCTATCTAGCCACTTGAATCTTTCTTTTGACTTCTTTTGCTTTATACATCTTTTTCTAACTTTTATTTTACCTTTTTATTTTATTTTAAGTGGTTTTTCTAGACATGAAATTATGCATCTTTATCTTATTATACTCTACATTACTACATGCATATAAAACTTAACAACAGTATGATTCCATTTCCCCTTATTTTTATGGTATTAGCATACATTTTAGTTGTCATTTATTATAACTCTCACAATTCCTTGATATTATTTGTACAAGTTCTCGTTAAGAATATTTTAAAATTAGAATAAAATATATTTTATATTTATCTACATATTTATCATTTCTGGTGGCCTTCAATGTGTGTGTGTATGTGTTGATATGAATTTTCAAGTGGTATCATTTTTACTTCAACCTGAAGGACTTCATTTAACATTTTTTTCTGTTATTCAGGTGTACAGGCAATGAATTATTTCATTTTCATGTGTCTGAAAAAGTTATTTCACTACCAATTTTGAAAAATATTTTTTATAAAATTTTATTGAAGCATATCATTCATACATGAACATACCTAAATAATAAGTGTATAGTAAAACTTGTGAGCTTACAAAACAAACATGCATATTATCGTACAAGGCTTCCATACACCACCCCATCACCAACATCTTGCATTGTTGTGAAACATTTGTTACGAACTATGAAAGAGCATCACCAAAATATTACTACTAACTTTAGCCAGTATTTTACACTTGGTGTATTTTTCTCCCAACCCACCTGATTATTAACACCTTGTATTAGTATTATATATTTGTTATCATTCATGAGAGAATGTTCTCATATTTGTTCTGTTAACCACAGTCCATCATCTACCACAGGATTCCCTGTTTTACAGTCCCATGCTTTTCACAATATGTTCAAGGTATATGCTCAGTGGATCTCATTTTCATCACAAATTTTTGCTGTCATCACCCTAGGCAATTTTAGGAAATTTTCATTATTCCAAAAGAAAAAATCCCATACCCCATAATACCCCCTAATTTTTGTTCCTTAGAATTGATATATCTTCTTTGCCATTCCTGCAAAATATTACAGTATTACTGTTAACTATTGTCCATAAGTTACATCAGTTTTACTTTTCCCATGTATCACCGCATTCTTAACACTTTGTAAAAGAAGAGCATTCTTACATTTATACTACTAACAACAATCTTCATCCACCTCTGAAATCACTGTTATACAGTCCCTAGATTATTCTCTAGCTTCCTTTCAATTGACATTTATACCCACAGACTAACTCTTTCAGCCGCAATCACATTATAAAATTAGCAGTGTTAGTAATATGACTATAATGTGTTGCCATCAACTCTATTCATTTCCACACTTTAACAATAAACCTTATTAAAAATTACATACATTAAGCATCAGCTCCTATTCTCATCCCACATTCTATCTCCTAGCACCTATAATCTAGAGTTTACCTCCATGAGTTTACTCATCGTATTAAGTTCATATTAGTGAGACCATTCAATATTTGTCCTTTTGTGTCTGGCTTATTTCATTCAATACAATATCCTCAAGGTTCATCCATGTTATCATATGCATCCTGATTTCATTTCTCCTTATGGCTGAATAGTATTCCACTGTGTGTATATACCACATTTTGTTTATCCATTCATCAGTTGATGGACACTTGGGCTGGTTCCATATTTTAGCAATTGTGAATAATGCTGCTATGAACATTGGTGTGCAAATGTCAATTCACATACTTGCTTTCAGTTCTTTTGAATATATTCTTAGTAATGGGATTGCTGGATCATATGGCAGTTCTATAATTAGCTTTTTATAGTATTTTACAAGTATTGTTTTGTTGTTTTGTATTTTCTTTCAGTACTTTAAAGATGTCTCTACATTATCTTCTGGCTTTCATAGTTTCTTATGAGAAATCTGCCATTTTTATGTTTGTTACTCTGCATATAATGTGTCATTTTCATTGTTGTTTGATCTGAGTTTATAAAATTTGAGAAGTGTTGGGTCAATATTTCTTCAAATATTTTTTCTCCCCCACTCCCACCACTCTTCTCCTTCTGGTCCCCAATTAACCAAATTTTAGACTACTAGTTATTGTCCCACAAGTCAATGGTGATCTATACATTTTTTCATTCTTTTTTCTGTATGTGCTTCACTTGGATACTTTATATTGTATATCTTTACATTTATTGCTATTTTTCTACATTGCCTAAACTGTTGTTTATTCCATTCTATGTAATTTTCAACTCAGGTATCAAATGTTTTCTTCTTTGTAAATTTACTTTCATGTTCTTAAAGATATTGCTTTTTCTTCTAATCATGATTATTTTTCTCTACCTGCTTTAACATATGGAGAATATTTATAGCAGATATCTACATTTGTTAGTTTCAGTAACCTTATCATTTCTGAGTATGTTTTTATTGTTTGCTTTTTTATGCTGACTATGAGTAATATTTTCCTGCTTTTTATATGCCAAGTAGTTTTCAATTAGTTACTATGTATTTGTCTTAGTTTGCCATGTTGCTATGACAAATATCACACAATGGTTTGGCTTAAACAATGAGAATTTATTGTCAAATGGTTTCAGATGCTAGAAGCTCAAAATCAAAACATCAGCAAGGCCATACTTTCTACTCAAATTCTTTGTCATTCTGGGGCTAGCTTGCTTGCAATCCTTAGGATTCCTTGGCTTGCATTACTGCTTCTCATATTCCAATCTCTCTCTCTTTTTGCCTGCTCTTCTGGTTTTGGTTGACTTCTGGCTTCTTGCTCATTCTCTGATTTCTGACTTTCAGTTTCTTCTTTTCATAAGGCCTCTGGTAATATGGGTTAAGACCTGCACTAATTTAAATGACCACACCTTAACTAAATAATAATATCTTCCAACTATCTTAATTTCAAGAAAATTCACACACCACACAAACATGGAATAAGAATAAGAACATGTTCTTTGAGGGGGTACATATCTACCACAGCATTATAAGTATTATGTTGTTGGTTGTTGAATTTTTCTGTATTTCTTTAAATGCAGCTGGATTTTTAGATGCTTAGATTACTAGGAATCAGTTGGAACCTTATCTCTTAAGGCTTCCCATCTCTCCTGGCATAGAACTTGTTTCTTTTCAGACCTTCTATATCAGTATCTGCCTTTCTGCTTTGTTCCTAATTTCAGCTGCAAGCTTCAGGTAAAATGGCTCATTTCTTTCCAAGGCCTCAGCTGTTTGAGCCTTCTCCTCTTTGTTAAATGGCAGGATCAAAAATGACAGAACTCTCTCTTCCTGTGTCCATATAACTTTTAAAAACTACATATGTTCTAGTTAATAAAAGTTGCTGAGATTTTTCTGAGAGTAGTAACAAACATTTACTCTGAATTAATCCAAACAAAACAAAACAAATAAACATTCTTTTAAGAAAATTCCGATTACCTAACAGTCATAAGTCTTCTATACATAATAAACTTTCTTTTTTTTTTTTCAATCACATCAAGGTGCTCATAAACATTTTAAATATTATTGTTGCTCTTTTCCATGCATTCATTTGTTAATCATTTATTTGCTGTGGACTATTTGCAGACACTATACTTGCATATGTTCTTACAATACAATGTTGTGCAACAGCCATGCAGGATCTGCCTGCTTTGAGTGTTCTTCTCTAGATTATAAATATTAATGAGGTCGTTTTGATGCTGCTCATAAAGTCAAGCATAGAACTCTGCATTTTTGTAATTATTTCTTTATTTACTTTAAAAAAATCATTCTCCTGCTTTGATAAGAGATTGTACCTTCCTTGAAGAGAAGGAACTTTTGTATTTTGTCTGCCTTCGCAAACCAAGTACCAAAAACAGTGCTGTGAACAATCCAGTCATATAGCAGGCATTTGGTAATTATTTACTAAGTAAATTGATGAATTAATGTAGCTCTTTTAAAAACTCTTGGTGGGAGCATGGCATCAGATTAGGCAAATAAGGCTAAGA
>JAQZBX010071667.1:0-15199 GCA_029593785.1 Cabassous unicinctus | reverse complement strand
GCATATATCTGTCGTTGCAGTGTTATTCAGGATGATTCCCAAGTCCCGAAAAAGCCCTCACATTACACCTGTGTTTCCCTCCCCGCTCCCCAAGAGCCTCCAGTGGCCACTGCCTCCACACCAATGCTGTAATTTCTTCCATTGCTAGAATCATAGCAAGTCTATAGTAGAATACCAGTAAGTCCACTCTAGTCCATAGTTCATTTCCCAATCCTGAGGATTCTGGGATGGTGATGTCCACTCCACCTCTAATTGAGAGGGGGCTTCGATCTCTTACAGCTGATGGATGGAACTCTCTTGCTTGTAGTTGTAGGCTCTCCTGTTTCCTTGGTATGGTTGTCAATCCTCACCTCCTTGTTAGTTGTCCTGGGTGAGTCCAATGAACTGGAGAGGAGGTGTGCAACTCTGCTGAGGGTCAGGGCCCAGCTGGCACATGGACAGCCCAAAGATTCAAGTCTCTTGGACGTATACCTACCAACTTCAGCATCAAGTATAGGTTTAAATAGAAGGGACAGATTAGTCATGTGTAGGGAAGCCACAACTGAGTCCAACTCTGTCACTCTCAGGAGCACAAACTCCAAAGTGGGGCCCACTGGCAAGGCACCAAACTCCAGAGCTATCTGCCCTGACCATAGGACCTGAGTGTCTCCAAAGCCGTCAGGAGCCCCACTCTTTGAGATAGTATCCACTTTGGCAGTCTATGAGATTCTGCTGAGATGTGTATGAGAGTTACCTCTGGGATGACCTCCCGACTCACTTTGAAGTCTCTTAGCCATATAAACTCATTTGTCTTTACCTTTTCCCCCTTTTATTTGAGGTCTTTTTCCAGTTGCATGCATATGCTTTCTGACAAGTCGTCAGCCATGGTTTTCTCATTTCTGAATCCAGAAAGCAAAGTGGGTTGGAAACAGTTCGTGTGAAACATCCCCTCAGATGACCTACTCAGGTGTAGGTCATTTCTTTATTATTTCATTTCTTATTGTCCCAGTGAATTTTGCTCTTACAGCTTCAAGACAATCTATTTATTTTTGTGTGCCTTCCCATCCAAATTGGATTACAAACGTAAATCGCTGTGTGCCGGCCCCAGCGGCTGGTGTGCTCTCCTGGGCTGGACCCTTGGGCAGGGTTGAGCTGTTTGTTTAGTTTCAATCGAAGCTCCAAGTGCCAGAATGACTTCCACCTCCTATACACAGTGCCTTCTCCAAACCGCCTTTGTTCCTTGCTCCTAGAGGACAAACACTCGGGCTTTCCATTAGTTGTACTGGTAGGCATGCCATTTCTCTCAGCATCACCCACATGGTTGCTGTTCTGTGGTTTGCCTTCTTATTTTAAAGTGTTTAAAGTCACTGTGTGCATCTTTGCACACTCACAGCCCTGCCCACCCAAGGCTGCACCCCAAAGCTTACCCTATTGTTGGTTTTCCCTCCAGCAACAGAGAAATACCTCTGTGGGCTGTTTTAGGTAAAGTAGGACAAGGTCTCAGGTCAGGACCTGTGGTTTCCTCTGCTGGGTTTCAGCTGCCCCCTCATTGGGAATCGACTTCTCCCTGCATTTTTATACTTCATGTTCACCTTCAGTTGTATGGGGGTGGTCTTCTTATATTTTAATCCCACCCCCAGTGACAGAGTTAGAATAAGGTAGAACACTTTAGGCTGCACATGCCAGCCAGGAAGACCATTTTCCTTTGTCTCCTAGATGTGGGGAGGCTCAGTATCCTGCCCTGTTCCCCATTCATAGCTGCCGTTTCTCTTGGTGTGGTTTGTGCACCACCAGTGTTAGAATGTTCCAGAAGCTGGGGGATGTGCAAACACTTGAGACTTCAGACTTGTGGAATCTAAATTGCTAGTGGTGGGGCCCAGAAATCTGTGATAGGAAAGTGAGAAACAGCATGGATCTTTGTATGAAATGCCATCACCCAGATGCTGCTGCTGCCTCTGGCCATTTCTTTCTTTTTCTTCAAGGCTATTACTCTGCACTTTGTTAGTACCCCACCTTGCAGGAAGTTTATTTTCTTCAGTTGCACGCACTTTTGCCCACATAGATCGCTGTAGCTTCAGTCTTTCCACCAGTGCCCAGGTAACTCTGTGCTTGTCTTCACGCTGCTCAGGGTTTCGTTGAAGAGATAAGATGTGTCACTGAAAAAAATGGTGAGTAACGATTCAGGGCCAAGAAAGCTAAATGCGAATATAGACTATAAACTAGTTTTAAAGGAGGGGAGAGGGTTAGCCTCAAGCGGGATCCTGAGGGGGGCTCAGGAGGGCTCGCGGTGGGCAGGAAGGCAGTGCCTGCAGAGGGAGCCGTGTGGGCAGCGGGTCCCGGAGGGGATGGCGGGCGGAGGGGAATGTGCGGTGCCGTGTGGAGCCGCCGCAAAGGAGAGGGAAGAGTCAGGCTGGTGTGGAGGCCTGTGCGTCTAGGAGAAGACTTCCTTTTGGGGAGCTTAAAAGCTAATCAGATTGACTGGGTTATTGGGAAGAAAATTTGGCGAATCAGTGCAGTGCTATGATCAGTCATGTTGGGATTTGCAAAGTCAGAATCCAATTTCCTAATTTGGTGTCTTTTAATTACGTCGGTTCATGATGCTCCAAACTGTAGGCTTCATCCCACTGGAGGGCCTGGAGAAGATTTCAGGTAAAGTGTGAATGGAGCATTCCATAACTTTTTAATAAGACTTTTTATTATGAAAAATTTTAAACATATAGAAAACTATGATATCAAAACTTTTATTTTACAATGAAAAAGTCATCCCATGATTCCAATAATATAAAGCTCAGAAATGGACAAAATCAATCTGTGGTGATAGAGATCAAAATGGTGGTTGACCAGGAAGAGGCACAAAGTAACTTTCTGGGGTGATGATACTGTTCTATGTCTTTATAGGGGTATTGGAGACACAGGCATATACATTTGTCAAACTCAGTGAACTGCACACTTAAGATCTGTGCATTTCACTGCCTATAATTATACCGTAATATAAAGTTATTCCTCTTCCTTTTCCTCCAATGTCCTTCTGATCCTATCAAGGAGAAACTCTGTTTGGGGTTGGAGTATCATTAATACCTCTCTAATACTTGTTTATTTCCCTTTTTAACAAAGGCAGAAGGCCTCAAAATAATGTTCTTTTGTTTCAATTGTCTTAAAAATTTACCTCTATTATTGGCCAATGATACTAATTTTCCTTTTCAAGTGGTCTTATTTAAAAATAAGATTATTTAAGGAAAAAAACCATATAGAGCAGAAATTGTGGAAGTGGTCTGTGAGTAGCAGCAGTGTGAGAAGCACTGGCAGGATGGAGAGTCACCACTTCATTGTGCCTGTGGGATGATGAGAAGAGTCTTTCTGAAAAGCACTCAGGCCTTACTTGTAGCCTTTGGTTTTGTTTTCTAAACTCATGGGGACAATTCCCCTCGGAGCCTGTGCCATTGAGAGATGACTCTTGGGGTTAGGGCATCTGCGGTGTGCTAGAGACTAGTCTAACCAGGTCTAGGGAATAGACCAGAAGTAAGGGCTCAGCCAGGAAGCAAAACCCCCAGCCTCACGTGCAGTGCCAGGTAACTGGGGGCCCCTATGGTGCTGTCTTCTGGAGTAAGACAGAGACAGGGTCTCAGCGTTGCCTTGCCCTCCCGCTCCCTTGCTTGCCTGTTGCTGCCACCCAGTGCCTTCTAGGGCCCTGCTCCAGAAACAGCTCACAGCCAAGCTGCTTGCTGCCGTAGGGGGCCAGTGGCCTCCCAGCCCTGCTGGGTCATCTCGGGGGTGAACGGATATCCCCCTGTCTCTAGGGACCTGTGGCCTTCCACAGACACATGCTGGGGATCTTCCTTTGAAATAAATAACGTAGCAAGGAACATCGAATACAGCCATCCAGTGACTTATTTATGCCCTGTGCTTCTCCTTGCCCTCTGCTTTCCAGTGAGCGCTAGGCTTTCCGGGCTGCCTGTCCAGCTTCTCCACATATCCCCGGCCTTGGCCTCATGGTAGAATTCATCCCAGGTCTCCAGAAGGAGTTACAGTGAAGAGACAGTTGAGGGACAGTTGGTGGGCTTCCAGGGACACTGTTACCCCACCTTGCCTTTCTGCACTCCTGCACTCCTCCCCCTGCTCCCGCCCACATCCCCTTTTCTGGCTGCTCGTAGTGTCTCCTTTCAGCCATTTCATCTTTAGATTCCATTTGCACAACACCTAATGCCCTGAAATAGATGAGGAAGACTGAATGGTCAGGTGCCACTCGTAGGGAGTAAACAGGCTTGGTGTTGGGCCCTGGAGGTTCAATTTGGAGGTTGGAGGTGGGATGGAGTGGCAGGTATCTAAGTTCATTATCAAATAACAGCAACAAACCTTCCTGAGGTTTATCAAGCACTGAGTCTGGACGGAGCACTTTACCTTGCCTCTAGGTCACTGAGTCAACCCAGAGAGGTCACTACTATCTTATCCCTGTTTACAGATGTGGAAACCGAGGGTTTCAACAGCTTAAGTAACTTGCACAAAATCACATAGTAATAGTAGAGCTGGATTCAAACCCAGGGCCTCACCATTATTCAGTAGGCCAGTGTTTCTCAGACTTGCCTGATGACAGGAATCGCCTGAGACTTTGGTTAACCTCGCAGATTCCCCAGGTGGTTCCATCCAAGACTATGCTTCTGTGGGTTTGGAAACCTGCACGTTGAATAGACATCCTAAGTGAATCTTAGTGTTGGTGGTTTTAGGGTCCTTTGCACCAGGCTGTTTGGAGGTGAGGTGCTGTCCCACAGCTGGGAGGAGCTGGGGCTGCAGGTGTTGGCTCTGCCAGGGCCCTGGCTAGCTTCCTGGGGTCAGTTTGTGGTAGCTGGAACAGAGTCCAGTCAGTGTGGGGTTTCAGGCACAGGAGCTCAATGATCAGACCTCGATGGGTTTGGGGATGGATTTGAGGAATAAAGAAAAAAGCCTAGTAGCACAAAATGATAAAATGCGATTTGTTTGGATGAGGGGGGTGGGAAGAGCCTGAGACAGAATAGTGGCTGGGGGCAGGGGGGATTGAGGGTGGGCTTCCAAGCTGGTCATCAACACTGGGCAGCACTGGCCACAGAATGGGACTGAACTTGCAGGTGAGGTCTGGGAGGGGAAGTTCACTGCAGGCAGGGGACCAGGTAGGTCCTTTCCAAATGGGATTGACTTAGAACCTTTTGTTTCGTGGGCCCTTGTAGATAGAGAGGGTGATGAGACTCCACCTACTGAGAGCCCTTTGAGCAGGGGACTCCCATTGTATCTTTTAATTTATTTGGATTCCATATAAAATGTTATCTGGAGAGGGAAAAAATATGGAAAACAATGGCCTTTCAGTTTAAATGAAGGAGACCCCACAGATTGGCTCAGTGTCAGGGGATTGAGGTGTTACCATTCCAAGGGTTTTGCATTCAAAAGCAGGGTCTGGATAGTGTGGCCTGGAGGGCGGCAGTCCTCAGCCAGGAGTTCCAGGCTTGGAGATCCTGTGCACTGCAGGGACGTCTCAGGGGAGGCCCCCGGAGCCTTCAGATGACGCCGCCCTGAAGGGCTTCAGTGGAAGCTCAGAGCAACCTGTATGTGCCCTTGTGCCTTGAAACCCTTAGGGCCAGATCGCCGAATGCTCTTTCCCCCTCTCTCAGGCCTTGCCTTGTTCTGACTCTGATGAGGGTGTTTGGGGAGTAGGGGGGCTGGGTGGGTTCTTCTTGCCCAAGCTGAAGCCTTTCCTGCTCAAATATCCCCTACAGAAGTTCCTGGCCACCTGGGCCCCTCAGGGGATGAGTCATGCTGGGTGGCTGCGATTTCCAAAAAGGCAAAGTTTCATCTGTTTATCACACTTGCTTTTTATTATTACTGTTTTTGATGGACGTCATCAGGCCTAACTCAGCTTCCAGAAACAGGTTAGAATGAACATAACTGAACTTTCCTGGGTGACTCTGGGCTATTCTTAGGGGCATCAGTGTTGTTTCTGTGCATAGCCCATAGAAGTCCACAGCCATTTGGGGTACATCAAAGTCTTTGTCCCTTCATTAAACAACACTGACTTCAATGCTTTTTTGTGTAATGTCTGCTTATTTTGGTTTTTGCTCTTCTTTATTAGAGTCAGCTCTCATTGTAATGAGGGGACCTTCGAGCAATCTCTCTCCTCTTTTCTACCTGCTCCCTTCATCACCTCTAATTTGCTTGATTCTAATCTGCTATTTTAATAGTGTATGGAATGAAATGAAATGACATCTGCGTGAGACCAGAGGGACACTGAATGAAAGGGAGGCACATGGACATCATGATATCAATTTTTTAAAAAAAGATTTTATTTATTTATTTATTTATTATTTGTTTGTGCCCACTGTCTGCTCTCTGTTCTTCTTCTTCTGCTGCTGCTTCTTTTTAGGAGGCACTGGGAACCAAACTCGGGACCTCCCATGTGGAAGGAAGGTACCCAATCACTTGAGCCACCTTGGCTCCCTGCCTGTTGTGTCTCTCATTCTGTTTCCTCACTGTGCCTCTTCATTGTGCCATCTTGCTGCATCATCTTGTTGCAGCAGCTCACTGCGTCGGCCTGTTGCGTCAGCTTGCTGTCTTGCTCATCTTCTTTAGGAGGCACCGGGAACCAAACCGGTACCTCCCTTGTGGTAGGGACGCACCCAACTGCTTGAGCCACATCTGCTTCCCCATGATATCAAATTTAATTGTTCATTTAGATGCCTTTATTTCTTACTTCCTATTCAAAGTATACAAAATTGCACTGTAGTTAGGATGCTTAGATCTGAAGAAATATATGAAGATAAATCTCTAGAGTTCTCCATCTTCTTATGTTTAAGGACTTACGTTTAAAGAGAAGACAATCAGACAAATTCATCTATTTAGACCAGTGGTCCTCAACCCTGCCTGAATATTTAAGTAATAGTCAAATACCAGGACCCAGCCCCACCCCAGATAAATTAAATCACAGTCGTTGGGGGTGAGTCCCAGGAATTGTATTATTCTCAAAAATTTCTTGGGATTCTAATATGCAGCCAAGGTTGAGAGCCACTGATTTAGACCTTTGCAAAACAAACGCACTAAAGACCTGTGTTTCTGTAAGGCAGGGGTTCTCACCCCTCGCTGTCCACGAAAACTATCTAAGGAGAGAGGAGCTGTTTGAAAAATACCCCTGCCAGGTATTTTGAGTGAGTAGTCAGGGTTGAGAACCACTACCTTAAGATATTTTACCTACAATATTGATGTTAATAAGTCTGCATTTCCTGAGAGGCTCAGAAATCTTTTTTATGTATCTGTGTCTTTCTAAAGAGAATGATGTTTTTCATTAGATTAGCTTTGTAGATCTAACACCCAAATGGTAGCATTCATTCATGTCGGTCTGATATGATGGAAAGCAGAACTTTGTTCAAACACCTGGGACGCCACAGACTGGATCATAAGATTGGAAATCCCAAGAGCAGCCCTGAATAGAGACGGCTCGTGGAAGGATCAGCTCTTCTGTGATGGCCTCCTGGGTGTACAGCTCCTGCGTAACTAGCTCTTCAGTTTTGTCTATTGTTTGTATTTGCAAAAATCAACATCTGCATAAATGAGAACATCCTGCAGCCTTTAGATTAAAGGTGCAACTGAATGGGGGATACTGAAAAGATAAATCAATGCAACGAGATTCTCCAGTGTTGCCTGCAAGCAATGGCTTACACTGAGATTCAGAGGAGAGAGGGTGTGAATATGTGTTGAGGGAGGCAGACTGTGGGAAAACTGGCAGGATGCGCTGAGAAAAACGCACACGTGTGTTCCAATCTCACTGATTTGTGTTGTCAAATTCACTATTAAGGCTGGTGATATTTTTAGCCTTGTTATCAGAGCATGGAGCAGGTTTTCAAGGCTTGTAGGATGTATCTATTAAAATAATCTATGTGACTGAGTAGCTGCTCACTATAACATTTTTGTTCCACTGAAATACAATGAGAGGAAATCGGGCTACAGGAAATGGTCATTATATCAGGGACTCCAAAGCAGCACAGGGCCACTCCGGGATTTATACACATTCTGGCCATTGTGCTGGCAACCTTGGGTAACCCTCCACTTTTTTCAATTTCTTTTTAAGCCTCTGCAGACTTTGAGGGTTATCAGGTTTGAGGAGGGATGGACTACACTCTGGGCGCTAGGGAAATTGTTTTGTGATAAATAAACTTTGTATCTTCCTTGGAAGTTTTCAAGGATGTTGATTCTCCAGCCAAGCAGCTAACAGTCTGACTTGTGGTGGTGTGGTTTGGGGCAGGGGGGGCCGGGGGTGGTGGTGAGTGGTGGGGGCGGGGCTGCTCTGGGAGACTGGAGGCCTGTACTTGATTCAGGATCTCTAGGAAGGCTGCTGGGTCTCCTGAAGGGACCAGGCCAGGGTCTCCAAACCTCTGAAAAGGAGGCAGAGCTGGTATATGTCCCCGTCTCTCCAACGCACACATGCTCTTGCATAGTCTATGCCAGCTTTCTTTGGTGACGAAGGGAAGGTTTAGTATGGGTGTTTCCAAAGTGGCTTGTTGACGTGCCTAGGATTTGTCATGGGGCTTGGGGGTTAGGTCGTGGTAGCCTCACCCTCACCTGTCACACCCTTATGCCCATTTTAGAGATTAGACTTTCTGGTAGAGAGGTCTCTGCTGCGAAAGATTGAAATCCACTGCTTTTCAAAACAGAGTACTAGAGATGGGAAAGATCCCAGGGTTTGTAAGTCCAGCACTCTGGTTTTCCAGGGGGAACACAGCTGAGGAGGTGGAGGGCCCAGTCCAGAGCCCTGTGTGCTTACGAGACCTTGCTTCTTTCTAGTTTCAGGCATCCCTTGGAGCTAGTAGGAACAAGCATTGCTTGTTTTTCTATAGTTCTCTATTTTCTTCCATATCCCTTCTCTTTAAAAAAAAATTTTTTTTTGAAGAATGGGGTTAATTTGATTGATCTGGAGTACCCAAATAGAAGCCTGACTAAATACCTGCTGAATTAAATGCTGATGGCTTATTTGACCCCAGAATCTTTATGGGCAGCCTTGCCCAGGGGTTGTACTTTCTTGACGCTGGGCTCACGCGTCCGTGTAGAGTACAGGAGCCCAGCTCCTCCCTGCCAGCCAGGACTCCAGTGAAGCATGATGGTGAAGGCAAAGGCTCTGACCCACTGTCTGAGTCTGGATGGGAATCCTGGCTTTAGTACATCACTAACCACAGGACCTTTCTGGATCTTGGTTTTCTCATCTGTAAAATGAGAATAATGGTACTCATTCCACAGGGTTGTCATGCAGGTTAAATGACCGCATAGCTGCTTGGCTGACACATACTAAGTGCTCAATAAATGGTACGTGTCCTTGTCACTGGCCACTCTCCATCACGAAAGGCACAGTACCCCTCCCACTTCCCTACCTCTCTTCAGTTTATTCCGCCAGCTTGGGGACGCAGGGGAGTGTGGCTCCTGGCGCCAGACTGCCCAAGTTCATGCCCCACTTCTAGCGGTGGGACTTGGCCATGTTACTTAACCTCTCTGTCCCTAGGTTCCACACTTGTAAGATGGGGTTAGAAATGGTTTCTGCTCCCTGGATTGTTTTTAGGATTAAATGAGATAATGCTTATAATGACACCCATCCCATCATAAGTGGTAGGTGGTATTATTAATTTATTTACCCTTCCTTGTTCCAGGATAGATTTAAGCAGAGCACAGAAGAAGTGTTCAGTAAACAAAATGTACTGGAAAGCTCTTTGATGCCCATGAGAGAGCTGTAAAGGCCCTTTCCATTTGTTAATTCAGGTGAATGGTGAAAACACACAGCTCGAATCCCCCTGGTTCTCCGTCCATTTCTTGGTCAGCTGCTGCTCTTCTTTCTCTCTCATTCTTGTTCTTCTCCTGCCAATGTGTGTTCTGTGTTTGGTTTGACAGTTCAGGGGAAGGGAACTGGCTGAAAGAAGAAGAAAGAAAAGAAATTATATCTGGACTTCCCCAGACACCACTCTTTGGAAACCCCATGAGCTGAGAGTTGTTTCATCTCTTGTACTTTCCGCAATGAGAATTATGGATCAATCCCAGCTTCAGGTTGTTTTCCTCTACCAGTGGTGAGCTTTGCGTCAAAACCTTTCTAAGTGGTGGCCTCGGCTTACGGATTTCCTCTGGGACGCTCTTGCTGTTAGCCCTGTATAGGCATGTGTCAGCTGTCAGCCAGCTCCAGGTGTGGAGTTCTGTTTCCACAGCCATGATCACGGCTGACTAATGTGCTTTGATTGAGACTATCAGGAGCCACCATCATCAACAACAGCAAAGGATCTGGGCTCTGCCTCAACCTGTGCTGGTGCCTGTCAGGACAGGGAGTCACACTACCTCAGGAACAGTCTTGCTAAATAGCCAGGCAAAAAGGACCCTGCATCAGGAGTGTTCAAATTGTCTTTTGGCTTGCTTCAGGTTGGTTCTGTTATTGGCACATGAGCAGAAACCAATAGATGTAGATAAGCTCCACAGCAACCCCACATCTCAATGCCCCGATCCCACAGAACACAAGATTCTGATCGTCCCCGGAACAGTCTCACTATCGTGGAGCAGTAGCCCAGAACTCCAGCTAGGAATGCAGATGTTTCAGCTCGCTGCAAATGGAATTGTTGACCCGTCAATGCAGAACTCTTCCTCAGGAGTGTGGCGTCATTGATTTATGAATTATGGCCCTTTTAAACTCTCTGCTTGCCATCTCAGATATCGACGTTTTAAAAAGTGATTTCTCATGTGGATCTTTTTCAGAAACACATACATACAACCCGAGATTAGTTCTTCTGCCAGAATAAATGGAGTGCAGCACTCTCGGCTGGATTTTCCTTTGAATCATGAATTATTCAAGGAGAGGTTTTTGTTTTTGAAAATGGCAAATGCATTGCCAGGACCCACAGGAAGGAATTTCACTCCGGGCGGGTGTTTCTTCTTGTCTTCTAGGGAGGGGTTAAGAGAAGGCACTGAGAAAAGCCTGAATGAAGCAAGAAGCTTATTCTTTCCCATCTGTGTCTTAGTCTAGAGAGAACCCTGATGGAAACCTTTTCTGTGTTTCCAAGTGTTTGAGGAAGAAACTGGGCATCGTTGTTGTGAGAAATCTCAGGACACTCCATGCATATTGCCTGACAGCCCCGTTTCTGAAGGGGGATGTGTGACTGTTCTTGACTATTCACTGCCCTTTCCTTTTCCTTCTGAGGGTCTCTGACTTCCTGTCTTCCTCACGCAGACTCTTTCCAGTGCCAATTTTGGACTGTTAAAATACTATCCTTCTCCACGCCTAATTATTTGAAGCGTTATTTATGACTATAGCTGTCATTCACTGAGCGCCTACTATGCACTTGGCCGCTGTGCTCGGCCACACGTTGCCTCCTTCAGTTCTCATGGAATCCTGCAAGGGATGAGCTATTATTGCTCACATTTCTTTTTTAACAGGGGAAGAAACTGTACCTAGAAGAAGTAGCAAGTTCAAGATCTCAGAGCTCATGGTCAGAATGATTCAGACCCAGTAGTTGTGTTTTGTTTGTGTTTTGTTTTTTTTTAATTACAAGTTCTTTTCTTTATTCTCTGCACTGCATACCCCTATCTGTCTTGAGATCACTGCTGCCCCGGTCAAGGGCCCATTTCTACCTTCCTAAGGAGGTGAGGCCAGAACCGCTTCCCCACCCCACCCCCTGCTTTGCAGAGACTGCAGCATCTATGCTCATCAGCCAGCTGCGCCCCTTGGCCTCCTAGTTTCTGGAGTGTCTGTTCTCATGGATCAGAGTTGCACCTGGAGCTTCTACCCTTGAGACCACTTGGCACATGCCCTTTCTGACCTCAGACTTCTTACCTCTGACCTCTGACCTCTGACTCTCCTCCATGTCCATGCTCTGCTCTCTCAAATCTTAAGTGCTTGGACATCTATTATTGCCTTTCTGTCCACGCTGGACTCCCTGTTCGGCCCAAAGACACAGCTACTTCCCAACCACCCACACTGGCCCCCGGGCCTCTGCTTTCCTCACATGAGGCTTCCTGGAGATTGGCCACTGTGCTCCTCACTTCAACGCCTGCCTACCCACCTGGGGGCCAGGAGCAGAGCAGAGCTGGGCAGTGCCACAGAACCTACTGCATTGGTCTACTGCAGATCTGTGCTGCCTTTAGCAGGACCCTCCTGCCCCCACTGAGGCATGAGAGTGCTTTTTAAAAATTTCTTATGAAAACTTTCAAGCATTCAGAAGAGTTGAAAAGAACAGAAAAGCAAACACAGCTCATTATCTCCAGGTAATTCTCCTCCACTCTGGCCTTCCTTGTGTTTGTTAAACACAGTTCTCCACACTTCTGTGCTTTTGCTCAGGCTGTTCTTTCAGTGAAGAATGCCCTTCCCCGCTCGACTCACCTAACTCCAGCTCATTCTTTGACATCGTCTTCACAATCCCAACCCCAATGCCTGCCTCAAGGTTAGTTGTCCATCTTCTATGCTCACAAAGTATCCAGATATAGTTAGTATCATGTCTTGGTGGATAACACAGACTCTGGAGCAGGCTGCCTAGATTCAAATCCTGGCTCTCTTACTAACTAGCTTAGCTGTGAGACTTTGGGCAAGTTACTTAACCTCTCTGTGCCTTAATTTCCACTACTTCTTTGTGATATTATGAGTAATAAATGAGCTAATATGTGTTATACACTTAGAGCAATGCTTGGTACATAGTAAGTGCCATATACATAAGTGTTGGCTATTATTTTACCTCCTATATTTGTGCTTAGTATTTACCAAACTGAAATTATCACTAAACTTGAACTCCTTGAGAAGAGGGCTGTCATCTTGACTTGGGCAGTCTAACTGCAGGAAAATTAACCTCTCTAGCCGCAGGTTCCCCACGTGTACAGTGGTGCTAGGGCAACGTGTGCCTCACTGGATGAAAGGAGTGAGTACACATCAAGTGCTGAGAACAGTGCCTGGTACATTATTGTAGTCAGTAAGGGTGAGCCATCATTATTAGCTCTTGTGCATTTCTCCTATGTCTCAGATCAACAATCGTAGAGCTGGAAAAGACTTCAGAGGTCATGAGGGTTTTGTTTTTTTACATAAAAGAAGTTGTGAGTTTACAAAACAATCATAACATACAGGATTCCCAAACACCACCCCACCACCACCACCTTACATTGTTGTGGATCATTTGTTACAACTGGTAAAAGAACATCCAAATATTACTACTAACTATAGTCTGTAGCATACATTAGGTGTATTTTCCCCATAAACCACCCTAAGGTCATGAGGTTTTTGAACTTACAGATAAAGATACCAAAGAAGCTGAAAAATCATGAGGTCATAGAAATCTATTTACTACTTACGTGAGATGTAACATTATAAGACAGTATATGCCTAGGAGGGTGAACACGCTTTAGACGATGCAGGCCTGAGAGGAAGGAGAGAGGATTGCTTTCTCTGTCGTGTTTGATGTTTTCATACACTGCTTCTTACCACCTCTGTATGACAGCTCGAGTGAGTATTACTAGCTTTGCTTCTCTGTCTGGGGAAACCGTGTACAAACTCGTTTTAGTCGACATCACACAGTTGGCCACTTGCAGAATCCAGAGCTCAGGTCACCTTATTCCTTCTGCCACATTGCACGGTCTTCACTGACCCAAACCTCTACCAAGGACACAGTTGGGAGAGAGAGGGAGCCATGAATCCCCAAAGCCCCACTGGAGTCAGAAGTTACCCACATCCTGGTTTGCCCAGGAGAGTCCCCGTTTACACCCGTGGTCCCGGTGGAACGGCCCTGAGTGCACCTGCTCACTCTCAGGAGTGTCCATTCTGGAGCCTGGGAGCTGCCTTATTCTTGCAGCCTTCCAGCAGGCTTCACCTGGGCCAGGGCTGAGGTCATTGTTCCCCTCAAGATTTAGTAGCTGCGCTAACAAGTGGAGCCCCTGCAGCCCTGGGAGGAGGCTGAGCCCCTCAGAAAGGCAGCGAGCCTTTTAGCAGGGTGGGAGGGAGGTCTCTTACAGGGTTTTTGCTGCTGGGGCAGTGGCATTTTTGGAATGTGTGCCTGGGAACTCCGGCACTGAGGAAGAACTCCATTGCACCTCATAGCTGTGGTTTGTTTAAAGCTCCAGCTTTTTTGAATTGGGACCACCTTGGCACCTTTGGTGTCAGGCTGTTAGTGCAAAGTGCTGCTATTCTCATGCAGGCTATCGGCCAGCCAGGCCTCCTCTTGGGTCTCTGCTACTTGGCTGGATTTTAGCTGGAAGGAGAATGCAAATTGTTAACACAGCAAAACCGGTGCTGGCCTTACTGAGCTGCTTGATTCGCCAAAAATCAGGAATGTAGCCTTGTTCCCATTTCCTTATTTTATATTCCCGTGAAGAATTCTCGGGTATGCATAATGTGACAAACTCAGGAACTGGCCCCTTGGTGTTCTGCATGGAGGCCAGGGTGAGTGAGGTTCCCAGGATCACGTCTCCTGGCTTAATCTTACAGTCGTTTGTGCAAATGAAGTGCACAGCAGTGAACACCGTTCCCTTGGTCGGAGCTAGATGTAAAAGGCAGGTGGGGGAAAAGAAAAGAGTTATAGAATTAAAAAAAGAGAGGATCTTAACTTTTATGGGACATATAATATATGCCTGGTACCATGCTGACAATTTACTGTCTGATATTTTATTTAATCCTTTGAGCAATGAGATGAGCTAAGTTTTACTATGTCCATTCTAAAGATGTGGAAACTGAGGTTCCCAAATTTGTCATACAGCTAGTAAGTAGCAGAGCTATGATTTGAAGTTGAAAGCCCAACTATGCTGAAGCATGCTCCTTCCCATTTGGGCTCACTACATGCCTGCCCCTAAAATTTATGGGGCCTGGTATAGGTGCTAATGAAAGTCCACATGCCATGTGTCTAAATATTGAATATTAACAAACCAACTGTTAAGTAAAATATGTTTTGGACTCTTAGCTTGACAAATTACCTTCAGAATGACAAAATTTAAAAATGTGGAAAGCCAGAGTTTTATATGGCTGAAAGTCAGCAAAATATCAAGTTCAAGCTGCACATTTAATGGGAATAATTTTCTTGCTAATTTTCATTGTTTTGATCAGTAATTTTGTCTTGGATCTTCATTAAATAAAGAATTTGTGATATCCTGTTTTAAAGTGCATGTAAGCCATGCTCAACAGAAGTCTGTTCCCTTTCATCATTTTCAGTTTTTAAAAATGTAAAATGTGAAGCTCTTGAAAGATTTTCTATTTCTTTTTTTTTTTTTTTAA
>JAQZBX010071666.1:0-15203 GCA_029593785.1 Cabassous unicinctus | reverse complement strand
CTTTCCTAGATAACTGCATCTTAAATTCTGATTTACAAGTTCCAAGTTTAGTAAAGTTTTCAAATAGGGCATTTTCATCTGGGAATTTGATTTCCAGAAATTTGGAAGTTCCGGAATCAGTTTCTGTTTTCTTTGTGCCCAAAAGTTGAGTCCTTAGTGTATTTTGCTCATCTAGTATTTTTCTATAAGCTGCAAGGAGAATCCAAGCCACATTCTCCGAGTTTAGCTTGGAAAGTTCTTCAGCTAAATGCTCCAGTTCACCATTTTCAAATTTTGTCTTCCATATAACACCAGGAGTAATCTTGCTAAGTTCTCTTCAACATTAAAACATGGATCGCCTTTCCTCCAGTGTCCAGTAAGAGCTTCATCATTTACTTCTAAGGCATCATAAAAAGTCTCTTTAGCGTCCATATTCTATCAACAGTTTCTTCAATTCGATCTTGGCCTTTTCCATCAGCATTCCTCCACACAATTCCTCCAAAAAATACCTCTTACCCATTTATAAAACCGTTCCAATATTTTGGTAATTACAAAAGCACTTCCCCACTCCTCGTTACCAAATTCTGTATTAGTCAGCCAAAGGAGTGCTAATGTGAAATACCAAAAATGGGTTGGTCTTTACAAAGGGTATTTATTTGGTGTAGAAGTACACAGATACCATGCCATAAAGTGTTATGTTTCTTCTCTCACCACAGTCCATTGCCACGTGTTAGAGCAAGACAGCTGCCGGTGTTTGCCAGGGTTCAGGCTTCTGGGGTACCTCTCTTCCCGGGGCTGCGTTTCTCTCTGGGCTTAGCTCCTGTTTCCTCCACAAAGTCAGCTGTAGACAATGAGGTGAACAGCTTGTTTCTCTTCTCCTGTGGCCTTCTTTCCAACATCAAAACTGCTCCTCAAAAGACTACTTCTCAAAACTGCTCTTGCCATGCCTTTTATATTTGATTCCCCACCCACCAAAGGTTGGTGCTGAACGCCCTAATCATAACCTAATCATGCCCAGATTAACAGAGCAGTTTACAAGCATGATCTAATTATATTTTTGGAATTCATATTACATCAAATTGGCCAACAGTTACAATTAGGTAAAACCAGGGTTTTGTCATTGAATGTTAGTGAAAATAAGTGCATAGCTGTCAATGAAATCCATAACTTTCTTGGTTTCAAAAATGAAGATCATACTGCAATTACAGAACTTTAGAATAAACCAGCAATTTGACATAGATTGAACGTGAAAACAAGCACAGAGCAGTCAATGAAAGCAGTATATGGTTAAGTTTTAAAATCTGAAAACATATTGTTTAAACAGAGCTTTAGTTAAAACCAGGGTTTGACATTGATTTGAGTGAAAACAAGTGCATTCCAGTCAGTGAAACCAGTATCTGGCTTAGTTTTCAAAACTGAATAACATACTGCTTCACAGGATTTTAGGTAAAAAATATTGTTTTGGCATTGATTGTAAGTGAAAAGAAGTGCCTAGGTGTCAATGAAACCAGTATCTGTATTAGTTTTCAATTTGAAGGACAAACTGCATCACAGATGTAGCCTTTTGGCACTTTGTTATAATTATGATTTCCAAAAATATATATTGGATTATACTTATTATCTGTATGCTAATGTGGTCATGATTAAGTTATGATTAGGACATTAACTGGGCCAAATCATTAGGGAGTTGAGCCCCAACCCATTGTGGGTGGGAATCAAATATAAAAGTCATGGCAAGAACAGAGTTGAAGCAGTTTTGTTGTTGGAGTTTTGATGTTGGAGAGAAGGCTCTGGGATAGAGATGAGCCATTCACCTGAGAGTTTACAGCTGGCCTTGTGGAGAGAAGCAAAGCCTAGAAAGACTAATAGTCTACAGCTGACCTTGTGGAGGAAACAGAAGAGCTAAGCCTGGTGAGAAACACAGTTACAGGAAGAGAGTAATCCAAAAAGCCTGAACCATGGCAAATGTCAGCAAGTGTCTTGCTCCAACACGTGGCAATGGATTTGGTGAGGGAAGAAACATATGCTTTAAGACCTGTTATTTGTGAACTTCTACCCTAAATAAATACCTTTTATAAAGACCAACCAAACTCTAGTATTTTGCATTAGCACCCCTTTGGCTGACTAATACAGAATTTGAAACCGAGGAGTGGGGAAGTGCTTTTGCAATTACAAAAATGTTGGAACAGTTTTATAAATGGGTAAGGGTTATTTTCAGAGGAATTGTTAAATGCTTGATGGAAAAGGCCTAGACCACTTTGAAGAAACTGTTGAAAGCAATATGGACACTAAAGAGAATTTTTATGATGCTTTAGAAGTAAATGATGAAACTATTATTGGAAACTGAAGGAAAGGTTATCCATGTTTAAAAGTTGCAGAAAACTTAAGATTATCTCCTGCTGTTATACGGAAGACAGAATTTGAAAATGGTGACCCGGTTCATTTAACTGGGGAACTTTCCAAGGTAAACTTGGAGAATGTAGCTTGGCTTCTCCTTGCAGCTTATAGCAAAATACTAGATGAGTGAAATACACTTAGGAGTGAACTATTGGGCACAAAGAAAACAGAAACTGATTTCAGAACTTCCATGTTTCTGGAAATCAAGTTCCCAAATGAAAGTGACCCATTTGAAGACTTAGCTAAACGTGGAACATGTAAATCAGAATTGAAGATGCAGTTATCTCGGAAAGACTTGTGGAAAGTCTAACTGTCTGTTGGCTTGGACTGGTGCTTCTTGCATGCTAAACCAACAACATTTTTGAGAGCACTGTATGAACAAAACCACTGTTTATTTGGACTAAAAAGGATATGGAAAGGAGACATTGAATGAGAAACAGCTTTAAGGAGAAAATCATGGAAGCAGAAAACTGGAAATATGAAATCTACTTGGCCCAAGAGAGGAGTCCCACACTTGTGTACAGAGAGGATGAGTTTGCCCCAGCAGTTGAAGAGGGTGGATGTCACCACCCAATGTTCTGGGGGAGTTTTGCCATGCCAGGGTGTAGAGAGGGTGGAACATATTCCTCAAAGATTAGAGAGGTTAAGGTCAACACCCCATATGTCTGAGAGGGGTGTACCTGTCCCAATGGATTAGAGAAGACCAGGTGGTCAACCCATTGTTCTGTGAGGGTTGAACCTGTATGCCAAATATTAGGGAGAATGTGTTCTTCACCTCACTGTACTAGCAGGGCTAAAACTCTAACCCAAAGATAAGTAAGGTAAGTTTTGACAATCACCCCCAACACTCTTGAGTGTGAGGTCTGGAGCTAGGTGGATACCCAGATGCTTGATGATGCTTGATGATGGTGGGTCCAAGAAAATGGCCCTTGGGCAAGCCTGTGGAAAAAAAGTTGCCCCATTTTGCCCCAAGGAGAAGAAACCATCATCTTAAGAATGACTCTCAGACTTTGAAATTGAATGGAGCATGCACTGTATGTTTACTGAACCATAGAGGATCCATGACTCATGTTTAACATCCCAATTTCTCCTTATGATAATGAAAATGTTTATCCATTGTCTTTCTATTTGTTTATTGGAAGCACTTAAGTGGTTTTGTAAGTTGGTCTACAGCAAATGGAATTTTGCCTGGAGAAAAAATCTATTAGTTTAAACTGCCTATGATATGATTTTGTACTTGAATTGTTACTGACTTAAGGTTTTTTGAAATATTGTAATGTATTTTTGGAATTCAGAGAGTGGAATGTAGCCATTTGGCAGTTTGAAGTAATTATGAATTCCAAAAATATATATTGGGTTATGCTTGAAAACTGGTATGCTAAAGTGGGCATGATTAAGTTTTGATTTGGGCATTAACTGGGCCATGTCAGTAGGGTGTTGTGCCCCATCCCTTGGTGGGTGGGGGAATCAAATATAAAAGACACAGTTGAAGTAGTTTTGATGTTGGAGTTTTGATGTTGGAGAGAAGGCGCCAGGATAGAGATGAACCATTCAGCAGAGAGTTCACAGCTGACCTTGTGGAAAGAAGGAAAGCCTATAAAGACTAATAGTCTACAGTTGACCTTGTGGAGGAAACAGAGGAGCTAAGCCTGGAGAGAAACACAGTCCCGGGAACAGAGGAACCCAACAAGCCTGAACTGTGTCAAACATCGGCAACTGTATTGCTCCAACACTTGACAATGGACTCTGGTGAGGGAAGAAACTTATGCTTTATGACCTGGTAACTGTGGACTTCTACTTCAAATAAATACCTTTTATAAAGACCAACCAATCTCTAGTATTTTGCATTGCTCATTTTTGACTGACTAATGGAACACAGCATTAGGTGTAACCAGGGTTTTGACATTTACTGTAAGTGAAAACAAGTGCATAGTTGTCAATGAAACCTGTATCTGGTTTAATTTTCAAAACTGGAGAAAATGCAGCATATATAGAGCATTAGAAAAAAACAGTGTTTTGACATAGATTTTAAGTGAAAACAAGTGTATAACTGTCATTGAAAACAGTATATGGCTTAGTTTGCAAATCTGAAGTACATACTGCTTTCACAGAGCAAAGATAAAACCAGGGTTTGACATTGATTTTATAGGAAAACAAGTGCACACCAGTCAATAAAAACAGGATCTAGCTTAGTTTTCAAAATTGAATAACATTCTGTGTGCACAGAGCATTAGGTAAACCACTGTTTTCACATTGATTAAACATGAAAACAAGTGCATAGCAGTCAATGAAACCACTATCTGGCATAGTTTTCCAAACAGAAGGACAAACTGAATCACAGAGCATTAAGAAAAACCAATGTTTTGACATTGATTTTAGTGAAAACAAGTGCATAACAGTGAATGAAACCATGATGGGGTTTAGTTTTCAAAATTCAGTGTCAAAATGTATCACAGAGCTTTAGATAAAATGAGTTTTTTAAAATGGTTGTAAGTGAAACAATTGCATAGCAGTCAATGAAACCAGTATATCGCTTAGTTTTCAAAACTGAAGATCATAGAACTTTCACAGTGCATTAGTTAAAACCAGTGTTTTGACATTGAATGTAAGTGAAAACAAGTTCAAAGTAGTCAGGGAATCCAGTATATAGCTTAGGCTAGAAAACTTAGAACATATTGCATTCATGGAGTGTGATAGGAAGTGAAAAGAAGTGCTTAGCAGGCAATGAAACCAGTATCTACCATAGTTTTCAAAACCAAAGAATGTACTGAATTTATGGAGAATTAGAAAAAAAAACAACAGTGTTTGATATATATTGTAAGTAAAAACAGGTGCATAGCAGTCAATGAATGCAATATCTGGTTTAGCTTTCAAATCTAAAGAACTTACTGCTTCACAGAGCAGTAGGTAAACCATTGTTTTGACTGTGGTTATAATGAATACAAATGCACAGCAGTCAATGAAACCAGAGTCTGGCTTGGCTTTCAAAACTGAAAAATATACTGGATTCACAGAGTGTTTGGTAAAATGAGTGTTTTCACATGAATTGAAAGTCTAAACAAGTGCATAGCAGTCAATGAAACCAGTATCTGGCATCATTTCAAAAATCGAAAGACAAACAGCATCACAGAGCATTAGATAAAATGAGTGTTTTCACGTTGATTGTAAGTGAAATAAGTGCTTAGAAGTCAATGAAACCAATATTAGGACTAATTTGCAGCACTGAAGAATGTACTGCATTCACTGAGCTTAAGTTAAAACCAGTCTCTGACATTGGTTGTAAGTGAAAACAAGTGCATAGCAGTCAATGACCCAGTATCTATATTAGGTTTCAAAATTGAAGGAAAAACTGCATCACAGAGCATTAGGTATAACCAGGGTTTTGTCATTTATTATAAGTGAAAACAGGTGCACAGCAGGCAATAAAACCAGTATATGGCTTGTTTTCAAAATTGCGGGACAAATTGCAACTCAGAGCATTATGTAAAACAAGGGATTTGACATTGATTGTATGTAAATACAAGTGCATACCTGTCAATTAAACAATCAGGTGGCTTTGTTTTCAAAACTGGAAAACAATGCATTCATATAGCATTAGGGAAAATGCATGTCCTGACATTGATTGAAAATGAAAACAGTTGCATAGCATCAATGAAATGAGTATCTGGCATAGTTTCAAAAATTGCAGGACAAACAGCATCACAGCACATTATGTGAAATGAGTGTTTTGACATTGAGAGTAGGTGAAAACAAGTGCATAGCAATCAATGAAAACAGTATCTGTCTTAGTTTTCAAATTGATGGTAAAATTTATCACAGAGCATTAGGTAAATGAGTGCTTTGACAATGTTTGTAAGTGAAACAATTGCATAGGAGTCAATGAAACCAGTATCTAGCTTAGTTTTCAATACTGAGGAGATAAACATTTCATAGAGTGTTAGGTTAAACCACGGTTTGACATTGATTGTAAGATAACACAGTGCATGGCAGTCAATGAAACCAGTATCTTTCTTAGATTTCATATCTGAAAAGCATACTTCTTTCACAGAATGTTAGGTAAAACAAAGGTTTTCACATAGATTGACAGTGAAAAGAAGTGCATAGCAGTCACTGTAAACAGTATCTGACTTAGTTTTCAAAACTGAAGATCAGACAGCTTTCAAAGTGTGTTCGTTAAAACCAGTATTTTGACATTGTAAGTGAAAATTAGTGCATAGAAGGCAAGGAATGTGGTATATAGCTTAGGTTACAAACTGTAGAACATATTGCATTCACAGAGCATGATTGTAAGTGAAAACAAGTACTTGGCAGGCAATGAAACCAGTATCTGGTTTAGTTTTCAAATCTGAAGAACATACTGCTTTCACAGAGTAATAGGTAAAACCACTGTTTTGACTGTGATTGTAAGTGAAAACAAATGCACAGCAGTCAATGAAATCAGTATCTGGCTTAGCTTTCAAACTGAAATAAATATTGCATTCACAGAATGTTAGGAAAAATGTGTGTCTTCTCATGGATTAAAAGTCTAAATAAGTGCACAGAGGTCATGAAACAAATATTTGGCTTAGTTTTGTAAACTGAAGACATAATGCTTTCAAGGATCATTAGGTATAAGCAGTGCTTTGAAACAGATTGTAAATGAAAACTGGTGCATATCAGCCAATGCAACCAGTATCTGGTTTAGTTTTGAAAGCTCAAGAACTTACTTCATTCACAGATAGTTAGGTAAAATGAATATTTTGTCATTGATTGTTAGTGAAAACAAGTTCATAGTGGCAAATGAAACCAGTATCTGGCTTAGTTTTCAAATCAGAACATACTGTTTCAACAGAGTGCTATGTAAAACCAGTGTTTTGACATCCAATGTAATTGAAAACAAGAGGAGAGTGGTCAGGGTAACCAGAATCTGCTTAGTTTTCAAAACTAAATAATATGCTCATTCACAGAGCATTAGCTAAAACAAGTTTTTCACATTGACTGTAAGTGAAAACAAGTGTAGAGCAGTCAATGAAACCAGGATCTAACCTAGTTTTCAAAACTGAAGGACAAACTGCCTCATGGAGCATTAGGTAAAATGAGTGTTTTGACATTGATTTTAAGTGAATACAAGGGCATAGTAGTCAATGAAACCAATATCTGGCTAAAATTTCAAATCTTAAAAACATACTGTATTAACAGAGCAAAAGGTTAAACCAGTGTATTGACATTCATTGTAAGTTAAAACAAGGGCACAGCAGTCAATAAAATAAGGATCTAGCTTAGTTTTTAAAAATGAAGTAAGTACTGCATTCACAATCCATTAGGTAAAACCAGTGTTGAGACATTGATTGGTGATGGAGTTTCCATTAAAATGCCATGAATACTGACAGAAAGCAGGTCACCTTGGAGTGTAGGAGACAGTCTGGAATGAAGGAGATAGATGTCTCCAGTCATTCAATATCTGGCTTAGTTTACACATTAGTAGTATATGCTGCATTCACAGAACGATTGGTATGACAAGTGTTTTTTCATGAATGTTAGTGAAAACCAGAGGTTAGCTGTCAATGAAACCTGTATCTGGCTTCGTTTTCAAAACTGAAGAAGACACTGCATTTACAGAGTGGTAGGAAAAAAACAATATTTTGACATAGATTTTATGTAAAATCAAGTCCATAAATGTCAATGAAACCAGGATATGACTTAGTTTTCAATTTTGAAAGAGATAACTGCTTTCAGAGAGTGAATGCAAAATCAGGGTTTTGAAATTGATTGTAAGAGAAAACAAGTGAAAGCAGACAAAGAAACCAGAATCTGGCTAAGTTTTCAAAACTGAATAACATACTGCATTCACAGAGCATTAAGTAAGATCACTTTTTCCACATTGATTGTAAGTGAAATCAAATGCATAGCAGTCTATGAAACCAAGACAGGCTTAGTTTTCAAAACTGAAAACATAGTGCATTCACAAAACGATAGGTAATACCAGTGTTTTGATATTGATTGTAAGTGAAAACAAGTGCATAGCAGTCAATGAATCAAGAATCTAGCTTAGTTTCCAAACTGAAAGACGTAGTGCATTGACAAAACATTTGGTAAAACCAGTGTTTTGACACTGATTGTAAAGGAAAATAAATGCCCAGGAGTAAATGATACCAGTATCTCATTTAGTTTTCAAAATTGAAGGACAAACTGCATCACAGAGAATTATGTAAAAGGAGTGCTTGGCACTGATTGTAAGTGAAAACAAGTGCATAACAGTCAAGGAAACCAATATTTGGCTAAATTTTCAAAACTGAACAACATACTGCATTAACAGAATGTTAGTTAAAACAACTGTTTTGACATTGAATGTCAATGAAAATTTGTACATACAAGTAAAGGAAACCAGGATCTGGCTTAGTTTCCAAACTGAAAACATACTGCATTCACAGAGCCTTAAGTAAAACCAGCGTCTTTACATAGATTGTAGGTGAAAACAAATGCTCAGCTGAAAATGATACCAGAATCTGGCTTAGCTTTCAAAATTGAAGGACAAAATGCATCACAGAGTGTTAGGTGAAATGAATGTTAGACATTGATTGTAAGTGAAAACCACTGCATAGCAGTCAATAAAAACAGTGTCTGCCTTGTTTTCAAAACTGAAGAATATGCTGCATTAACAGAGTGTATTGTATAACCAGTGTTTTCACATTGATTGTTAGTGAAAAAAAGTGCATAGCAGTCAATGAAACCAGTATCTGGCTTAGGTTTCAAAACTGAAGAACATACTGCTATCATAGAGCATTAGGTAAACCAGTAATTTGACACAGATTGTAAGTGAAAATAAGTGCATAGCAGTCAATAAAACCAATACTTGACTTAATTTTCAAAACTGAAAAACATACTGCATTAATAGAGCATTAGGTAAAACTAGTGTTTCAAAATTGAGTATAAGTGAAAACAAGTGCACAGCAGTCAATGAAACCAGTTTCAGCTTAGTTTGAAATCTGAAGAACATGCTACATTCACACATCATTAGATACAACCAGTGTTTTGACATATATTGTAAGTGAAAACAATGATGTTGTGGTCAATAAAACCAGTATCTGGCATAGTTTTAAAAAGGAAAGATCTTACTGCTTTCACAGAGCATTTAGGTAAAACCAGTGTTTTGACATTGATTGTAAATAAAAATAAGTGCATAACTAACAATGAAACCAGTATGTGGCTTAGTTTTCAAAACAAGAATATATTTGATTCACAGAACATCAGAAAAACCAGTGTTTTCACATTGATTGTCAGTTAAAACAAGTGCACAGCAGTGTATGAAACCTGTAACTGGTTTGTTTTGAAAGCTCTAGCACATACTCCTTTCACAGAACATTATGTAAAACTAGTGCTTTGACATTAAATGTCAGTGAAAACAAGTGCCTTGCAGTTAATGAAGCCCGAATATGGTTAAGTTTTCAAAAATGAATAAAATACATCATTCACAGAGCATGATGTAAAACCATGATTTTCACATGATTGTAATTGTAAAGCAGTGCATAGCGGTCAATGACACCACTATCTGGCTTAGTTTACATAAGTGAAGAACATATGCATTCAGAGCAATAGGTAAAACCAGTGTTTTGACATTGATTGTAAGTGAAAACCAGTGTTGGCATTCATGAAAGAGTATCTGCCTTAATTTTCAAAACTGAGGTCTAAACTGCCTCTCAGAGTATTATATAAAACCTGTGTTTTGACATTTATTGGAAGTGAAAACAAGTGCATAGTAGTCAATGAAACCAATATCTGCCTAAGTTTTCAAAATGAAGAACATACTGAATTCAAAGAGTTAGGAAAAAACATTGCTTTTAAATTGATTGTAAGTGAAAACAAGTGCATAGCAGTGAATGAAACCATTAAAAGGCTTAGTTTTGAAACCTAAGGAACATACTGATTTCACAGATCATTAGGTAAAACCACTGTTTTATCATTGATTGTAAGTGAAAACAAGTGCATAGCAGTCAGTGAAACCTCATCTGGCTCTGTATTCAAATTTAAAAAAAGCATACTGCATTCACAGAGCATTGGGTAGAAGTAGAGTCTTGACATTGATAGTTTTGACATTGATTGTAAGTGAAAACATGTGCATTACAGTCAAGGAAACTCTGTTCTCTGCCTTGCCTTTTATGTTTGATTCCCAACCGACCAAGGGGGGGCTCAATGCCCTACTGATGTGGCCCAGTCAATGCCCTAATCATAACTTAATCATGCCCAGATTCACAGATCAGCTTACAAGCATGATCCAATTACATTTTTGGAATTCATAATTACATCAAACTGCCCAATGGCCACATTCCACACTCTGAATTCCAAAAATACATTACAATATTTAAAAAAAAAAACCTTAAATCAGTAAAAATCCAAGTACAAAATCATATGAAAATCATTTTAAAGAAATACAGTTTGTCTTCAGGCAAAATCGCATCTGCTGTAGACCTCTGAAACTTCCAAAACCATTTAACTGCTTCCAATACACAAATGGAAAGACAAAGGAAAAACATTTTCATTATCATAAGGAGAAATTGGGATGTTAAACATGAGTCATGGATCCTCTACAGTTCAGTAAACCTACAGGGCCTCCTACATTAGATTTCAAAGTCTGAGAGTTATTCTTTAGATGATGGCTTCTTCTCCTTGGGCCCACATGGGGACCCACCCTTTCCACAGGATTGCCCAATGGCCACTTTCTTGGTTCCACCCTCATCAAGCATCTGGGTGTCAACCAAGCTCCAGACCTCACCTTCCAAGAGTGTTGGGGTGATTGCAACACCTTACCCAAACTTTGGGTTAGAGTCTTAGCCCCCCTAGTACAGTGAGACGAAGACAACTCTTCCCCTAAATTTGGCATACATGTTCAACCCTCTCAGAGCAATGGGTTGACCACCCGGCCTTCTCTAATTCATGGGGGACAGGTACACCCCTCAAGACCTATGGGGTGTTGATCTTAACTGTCCTAATCTTTGAGAATGTGCTCCACTATCTCTGCACCTTGTGGCAGCAAAACTGTCCCAGAACATTGGGTGGGGAAATCCGCCATCTTCAACTTCTGGGGAAAACTCACCCTTTCTGCACCATGGGCATCAAAACTTTCTCAGAACAATGGGTAGGAACATCCACCCTCTTCAACTGCCGGGGCAAACTCACCCTCTCTGTACACATGAGTGGGGCTCCTCTCTCAGCCCAAGGAGTTGTCTTAATCCCAGATCTCTGCTTCCATGATTTTCTTCTTAAAGCTATTTCTCCTTCAATCTCCTCTTTCCATGTCCACTTTTGTCCAAGCTGACAGTGGTTTTGTTCATACAACTCTCAAAAACTTTGTTGGTTTAGCATGCAGGATGCAGGGGTTCAAGCAACAGACAGTAAGACTTTCCAGAAGTCTTTTCGAGATAACTGCATCTTCAATTCTGATTTACAAGTTCCAAGTTTAGTAAAGTCTTCAAATAGGGCATTTTCATCTGGGAATTTGATTTCCAGAAACTTGGAAGTTCTGGAATCAGTTTCTGTTTTCTTTGTGCCCAAAAGTTCAATCCTTAGTGTACTTCGTTCATCTAGTATTTTGCTATAAGCTGCAAGGAGAATCCAAGCCACATTCTCCGAGTTTAGCTTGGAAAGTTCTTCAGCTAAATGCTCCGGTTCGCCATTTTCAAATTCTGTCTTCCATATAACACCAGGAGTAATCTTGCTAAGTTCTCTGCCACTTTAAAACATGGATCGCCTTTCCTCCAGTTTCTAATAATAGTTTCATCATTTACTTCTAATGCATCATAGAAAGTCTCTTTGGTGTCCATATTTCTATCAACAGTTTCTTCAAAGTGATCTTGGCCTTTTCCATCAAACATTTCACAATTCCTCAAAAAATATCCCTTACCCATTTATAAAACCGTTCCAACATTTTGGCAACTACAAAAGCACTTCCTAACTCCTCGGTAACAAATTCTGTATTAGTTAGCCAAAGGGGTGCTAATGTGAAATACCAAAAATGGTTTGGTTTTTACACAGCGTATTTATTTGGGGTAGAAGTCCACAGATATCAGGCCATAAACGGTTATGTTTCTTCTCTCACCACAGTCCATTGCCACGTGTTAGAGCAAGACAGCTGTGGGCATTTGCCAGGGTTCAGGCTTCTAGGGTTCCACTCTTCCTGGGGCTGCATTTCTCTCCAGGCTTAGCTCCTGTTAGCTCCACAAGGTCAGCTGTAGAAGATCAGGAGAACGGCCAGTGTTTGGTCATTGATTTTTAGTGAAAGCCAGTTCATATCAGTCAATGAAAGCAGGAACTGGCTTAGTTTTCAAAACTGAATAATATACAGCATTCATTGAGAATTTTGAAAAACCTGTGACAAGAGCAATGTAATTAATAAAACTAGTATTTATCTTAGGTATATTTCCCAACTGAAGAACATACTGCATTCACAGAGTTTTAGGTAAAACCAGGGATTTGACCTTGAATGTAAGTGAAAAAAATTTTTATAACCCTCAATGACTCCAGGACTTGTCTTTGTTTACAAAACTGAATAACACACTGCATTAACAGAGTGTTAGGTAAAGCAGTGTTTTGACTTTGACTGTAAGTGAAAAAAAGTGCATAAAATCACTGAAAGAACATCTGGCTTAGTTTTCAAAACTGGAGGACAAACTGCATCAGAGAGCATTAAGTAAAACCAAGGTTTTGACAAAGATAATAAGTGAAAACAAGTGCATATTAGTGAACGAACCCAGTATCTGTCTTAGTTTGGAAAACTGAAGAATATACTGCATTCACAGACCATTAGGTATAACCAGGGTTTTGACATTGATTGTAAGTGAAAATAAGTGCATAGCAGTAAAGGAAATAAGTATCTGCTTAGTTTTCAGAACTGAAGAACATACAACATTCACAGAGCTTTAGTTAAAACAAGTGTTTTAACATTATATGTTAAGGAAAACAAGCAAATGGCAGTCTATTTAACCAGTATCTGGCTTAGCATTCTAATCTGAAGAATATATTCATTCACAGAGTGTTAGGCAAAACCAGTGTTGTGTCATTGGGTGTTTGGGGTACAAATTGCATAGCAGTCAAAGAAACAAATATCTGACTTAGTTTTCAAACCTGAAGAACTTACTGCATTCACAGTGCCTTAGCAAAAAAAAAACACTGTTTTGACATTGATTTTAAGTGAAATCAAGTGCATAGTTGTCAATGAATGAGTTCCTGGCCCAGTTTTCAAAACTGAGTGAAAAACTGCATCTCATAGCAATAGGTAAAACCAGTTTTTTGACATTGATAGTACATGAAAACAAATGCATAGCAGTAAATGAAAGCAATAACTTCTTGTTTTAAAAAATAAGGACTATACTGCTTTCATGGCACAGTAGGTAAAGCCAGTCTTTGACATTTATTGTAAGAGAAAACCAGTGCTGGGCAGTCAATGAAAGTTTATTAGCTTCGTTTTGAAGCTGAAGAACAAAATGCATTCACAGAGCATTTGGTAAAAACAGTGTTTTGACATTGATTTTAAGTGATAACGAGTGCATAGCATCAAGGAAATCAGGGTCTGGCTTAGTTTTCAAGACTGAATAATGTACGCATTCACAGAGGGTAAGGTAAAACCAGAGTATTGACATTGATTGTAAGTGAAAAGAAGTGCAGAACAGTCAAGGAAATCAGTATCTGGCTTAGTTTACCAAACTTAAGGCCATACTGCATTCAAGATAATTAGCTTACTCCAGTGCTTTGACATTGATTGTAAATGAAAACAAGTGCATAGCAGTTAAAGAAACCAGTAAGTGTTTGGTTTTCAAAATTGAAGACTGAATGTGTTCACAAAGCATTAGGTAAACCTAGAGAATTTACATGATTGTAAGTCTACACAACTGAATAGCAGTCAATGAAACCAATATTCAGCTCTAGTTTCAAAAATGAAAAACATACTGCATTCACAGAGTGTTTGGTAAAACTAGTGTAGTGACATTGATTGTAAGATTTTAAAAAAGGTGCATGACAATCAATGAAAGCATTATTAGCTTAGTTTTGAAAATGAAGGTCATGCTGCATTCACAGAGTGTTATGTATCAAATATGTTTTGAAACTTATTGTAAATGAAAACAAGTGTATTGCAGTGAATAATGCCAGAATGTACTTAATTTTCAAAACTGAAGAATATTCTGCATTCACAAAGCATTAGGTAGAACCTGTTTTTTGACACCCACTCTAAGGGTAATCAAGTGAATAGCAGTTATTGAAACCAGGATATCACTTAGTTTCCAAAACTGAATACACACTGCATTCACAGAGCATAAGGTATAATCAGTGTCTTGACATTGATTGTAAGTGAAAAGAAGTGCATAGCTGTCAATGAAGCCAGTATGTGGTTAATTTTCCAAAATGAACAACTTACAGCATTCACAGAGCACTAGGTACACCTGTGTTTTGACCTTCACTCTAAGAGGAATCAAGTGAATAGCAATCAATGAAACCAGGATCTCACTTAGTTTCCAAAACTGAATAACATACTACATTCACAGAGCATAAGGTAAAATCAGTGTCTTGACATTGATTGTAAATGAAAAGAGGTGCATAGCTGTCAATGAAACCAGTATGTGGTTAATTTTCAAAACTGAAGAACTTAGAGCATTCCAGAGTATTAGGTTAAAAAAGTGTTGTGACATTGATAGTAAGTGAAAACAAGTGTGTAGCAGTCAATAAAAGAATATCTGGCTAAGTTTTCAAAAGTGAGGGACAAACTACATCTCAGAGTAACAGGTAAATCCAGTGCTTTCACATTGATAGAAAGTGAACAGAAGTGCAGACACAGCAAGTGAAAACAAGTGCATAGAAGT
>JAQZBX010071665.1:0-15198 GCA_029593785.1 Cabassous unicinctus | reverse complement strand
CCTGAAGGATGGACCTGAGCCTCTATTCCCCCACCCCCCCCAAGACCCCAGCCCTTCTCCCTTGGGGGAGTGGAGAGAACACGGTAAGGCAGCCCCTCTGAGTCCCTGCCTGCCTGGCCAGTGGCCCTATGCCAGCTCCTCTCCTGTCCCGGCCCCTTCACCCTTTGCTGGAGTCTGACCAGAGCCACTGAAGGGTTACAGGACCTGTAGCTGTTGAGACACCTCTGCTCAAATAAGCAGAGCCATGCGTAACCGCAGGGGGCAGGAGGCTGCTCTGCCAGCACTGGCCTCCTGTGGCTGCCCGGAGCACACGGCCACCAAAGTGTGGGCGTGTGCAGAGTCCTGGTTTCGATGGAGTGGGGAGAGAAGCCGCCTTCCTCTTCTCCCACCTTCCTGCTGTTAAGATCATAACTGTGTTCTGAAATGCCTGCCTAGACCTGGAATATTTGTGATGATTTCACAAAGAACTAAGAACAGCAGGTGCCTCTGAGAAGGTGCTGGGGCAGGGAAACCCCCTCTTCTACAGTTTGGAATGGTTTACTATGTGCATGTCCTTTCTTTAAAAAATGAAAAGGGAAGAAAGTCATCGCAACAGTGAGGCTGCTTCTCTTTAGCTCTTTTCACGTGCCCTGTACATCCAGTGACCCGCTTCATGGGAACAACCGACCCCAAGGTAGGGACTTTCTGCAGCCCCCTTTGACAGATGCAGAAACCGAGGCTCTGAGAGGCGGAGGAGCTGGGAAATCGCAGAGTCGGGATTTGAACCCGGGCTCCGCCTGCTGCAGAGCTGCCCTCTGCGCCCGCAGCCGCGCACACGCGCCCAGCCCCTGGCCTGGCGGCCCCTCACCCAGAACTCGGCCTTGCCATTGTTCTTCTTGCAGCGCTCGGCCAGCACCGACACGCCCACTGTCACCTCGGACATGGGCTCCTCGGCTGCCCGCATCAGCACGATCTGGATGACACGGCCCTCGTAGATGTGGGCGTCAAACGTCGACTTCCACTCAGGATACATGGTCGGCTTCTTCTGCACCAGCGTCTTTCCGCGCTCTGCAACGGGGCATCAGGCAAGGTGGGTGGGGTCCTCTGTCCCTCCCCAGGCTTCGGCCCTGACAGGATCCGATGGCTGTCCCTCCCCGAGGGCCGCCTGTGGCTCCCCAGTGTCCAGGGGACTGAGCTCCCGCTCCTCAGCCCCCAGCACTGGGCTCTGCCGACCTTGGCAGCCTCATCTCAGCTGCAACACGCCGTAGCACGTAGAGCTCCTGCAGCTCCTCCAGGGCGCCCCGCCAGCCCCCTGCAGGCCTTTGCGCCCACGGTTCCCTCTTCCTGTAGTCTTCTTCCTCTAGCCCCACCTAGATTTCACCTTCACGTATGCATTCACTCAGTGAAGCCGCGCTGAGAGCTTCCCACATGCCAGCACAGTACTGGAGATGAGCAACAGGGCAGAAAGGAAAATAGACCCGGTGCCTCCTGCAGCCCAGGCCCAGGCGGAGACAGCTATGGACAACCTGAACCGCAGGTAAACATTAAGTCACAGCAGTGATGAGACTGAGGAGAGCAAGGCCCAAGGTTCCAGAGCTGCTCATGAACAGGTGGCCTGGCCCAGCCTGGAGATCTGGGAAGGCTTCCTGGAGGAAGGGGCAGCTCAGCTGGGAACTGAGAGGCAAGCAGAGGTTCACCAGGTGAGGACTGAGGCAAGAGAGAACGGTGTGAGATGCTTGCCTCCTCCAGGAAGCCCACCCTGATTCGAGGCTGAGACAGGTGTCTCCTCCGGGTTTCCCATCATGGGACTCGCTGCCTGGGGAACTGTCACCTCTGTCACCTGACTGTGAGCCCCACGAGGGCAGGTCCAGGCCGGTCCTCAGAGGACAGCAGCCAGAGCAGAGGGGAGGGAGCAGGCAGGGCAGCCCCCACCACAACCCCTGCCCAGGCCTGACCCCTGCTCAGTGAGGGTCAGTCCTGGAGCACAGTTGTATCCTCAGCACCCAGCATAGAGCCTGGCACAGATGGACATGCAGAAATTTTGGGGTAAAACAGTCAAGGGAAGAGGAGCCAGCCCTAGAGAGGCCTCAATTTAGCCAGCATCTGAGGCCCTATGGGGTCTTGGTGGCCTGGCTCTCCTGCAGCCACAGCTGGCCTGGGCAGGGAGACCAGGGTGAGGAGAAGGAGCCCTCCGAGGTCCGGGGTCCCCCTGCTGGGCCCCGATTCCCAGCCCCACCACTGTCTCCACCCTGTAGGGTCCACCGCCAGCCTTACCTGTGCTGAGCGCCTCCTTCATCTTCACGGCACAGAAGGGCTGGCTCTCCTCATCCACGGCCTGCAGGGGACCAAGCTCATACGAGTTGAAGGCGATGCGCAGGAACGGCGCCATGGCGGGGCCTGCAGTGGGGCTGCAGAGACAGAGGGGGTGGGCCGGGCAGCTGGGGCAGGGTCGGCGGGCACAGTGGGAGGTGCCGGGCCACCCACGCCCCCCCCCCACCTGGGCCTTGCGCACAGGGTTTGGCCCACATGGCACTTATGATGCACCGATACTAGCTGCCAGTGTTAAAAACTGAGACGTGTGATGTAAGTGCATTTGTGAATTCCCTGGTAAAACCAGACGATGTGGAGACACGGGGCCCACTGAGCAGTCGCTGGGCACTGGATGGCTGTCCCCTCTGTTGGGCACCCCTGCCAGTCCACCCCAGGCCAGGGAGACCCACTTCACTCTGCTTCAAGCCTAGCTGGGCCCTGAGGGCACCAGAGTCATAACTTTGGAGAGTCACTCAGTGCCTCTCTCAGCACCAGCTGCTGGGCATCTACTGTGTGCCACCTGCCCAGTTTGTGGGGGACCCCGGCCCTTCAGGCCAGTCTTCACCAGCCAAGGTGGGCAGGACAGTACCCTGTCCTCCCTCGGAGCCCTTCTGGTTTCTCCAAGTCCATTTTTTGCTCACAACCACTCAGGCAGACAAACCAAGGGCCAAGACGGCCACCCTCACTTCTCAGACAGGAAAACTGTCATCTTGCGGCTGAGCCAGAACCAAAAGCTGGGGCTCAACTAATTTCGAGCCCACTGCGCGTGAAGCCGGCCAGGCAGAGGCCCACCCTCATCTGTGCGCTGGGCCCGTCTGAGCCCCGTGGGCTAAGTGCCTCTTGTCTGCCTAGAAGGTCACCTGCACTGCCAAACTGAGATTTTCCCCAAATATAAAACTGCTATTTTAACGTTGAAGGTAACATCGAATGTACTTTTTCCAACCACGCAGACGGGCCCCCCACGCTCCCATTCCTCGGCATTCCCCAAGTCCAGGGTCTATGGGAGGTGGCCCTGGGGTCTTCTCTGGTTGCCATCCATGGAAGACACACATGCACGCACGCGTGTACACACTCACACACCAACACGACACCAGCCTCAATCGGGAAGGCTCCCGTCAGGTGCTCAGGCTGCGTGTGTGCGTCTATCTGTGCTCGCTCTCTGACACACACGCGCGTGTGGCACACACAACGGTTGCCCGGTCCCTGGAACAAGCTCCCCCCGGCTCCCCAGTAAGGCGGCCAGAGTAGCGGCTGGGCCTGCCAAGGGCTCCAAGCCCAGATGAGCTCACAGGAAACACTGACCTCAGCCTGCGGCCCAGGCCGGAGGGCCTGGCGGTCCTGGAGGCCGGCAGCTGAGCGGACGGGAGGGAGAGGCGGGCGCCCCCCACGTCCCCTGCCAGCGCCGGACTCCTGCTCGCTGGGAGTGAGTGGGTGTGTGAGCCCAAGGCCAGGCCCCAGGGCCTGTAGCCTGAGACCAGCCGGGTGGGCAGTGCACCGGGGAGCCAGGCCAGCTGCCGAGGTCTTGGCAGCTGCTGGCTCCTCCCTGGAGTGTGCGTGAGTGTGTGCTGGTGTGAGTGAGTGTGACGGGTCTGCGTGAGTGTGACTGATTGTGCACAGCTGTGGACAGGTGTGTGCCCGCGAGTATGAGTGTCGGGGTGGAGAGCAAGGCTGCCTGAGCTGGCACTGAGCACACGTGTACATGAGTCTGGGTGAGTGTGTCCCTCTTGCCCCCCTGCCTCGCTGGGGGTTCCAAGGCCTCGAGAGCCCAGGTGAGCACTCCCTCGGGGCCCGGAACAATCAGCAGGGCGTCTGACCAGCACACACTTGCCACATGCCTCATGCTTCCTAACAGGATATGAGTGAGAGCCGGGGGGATGAAGCTTCAGTGGGCAGGAGGGTGGGGACACAGGAGGAGCACGTGTGCTGCAGGGGCCCTGGGCTCTAGGGGAAAGAGGCAAAACGATGGCCCCGCTGCCGCTTTGCAGCCAACACTTGCTCGGCTGTGGTACTCTGGGCAGGTCACTTGGCCTCTCTGAGCCTGTCACCCTCATTTTCCAGATGAGAACACGTCCCTTGGTGCAGTTATCATGAGAACCCAGGTAGGACAAGAGACCGTGGGCCCTGGGGAGGGGTCCTCTTATCACTCCTTCTCACTTGAGGCACCCACCCCTCGTAGGTGACAAAGTGCACTCACATCCCCCACTGCATCCGACACCTGCTGGCCAGCTCCTGGCCCCCGCCTCCCCTGGGGCCTGGCCAGTGGCTTCCCCAGTCTTAGCCCCGGCCAGCAGGAGACGCTGTACATGGGGTCTGCCTGAGGCCAGAGGTCGGAGGAGCTCCAGGAGGAGGCAGAGCTGCAGCCCAGCCTCCCACCCGGCCCCACAGGCCGCCCTCCAGCCCTCTAAGGTCACACTGGGAGCAGCTGCCACTCACACTTAGAAGCCACTGGAGGGAAAACCACAACCACAGCAGGCTTGGGCCCCGGCCTCAAACCTGCACAGCCAGGCCACAGCTCAGTGAGGAGGGGAGTCCGTGGTCTGTACGGCTGCCCTGGGGCCATCCGGCAGTAACCCTAGGGTCAGATTACCCAAACCTAACTTCCCAGGACTAAAACCAGGACACAGGCTCCAGCCAGGTTCTACCACCTCCCCTGTCCCAAACCGTAGGTACCACATAGAGGCCAGGAGGGAGACGGAAACACCATGAGCAGGCACCCTCTTCCATCACTGTATGACCTGGAGAGAGGGCCTGGGCTTCTCGGACCCCAGCCTCCCCCTCTGCACTACAGGCCCAGAGCTGCCCACCTACCTCGGAGAGGAATTAAGCGGTGGGAGGAAGGCCAGGGGATGAAGTAATGGCACAAAGGCAAGGTGTGCCAGCTATTTATAGCCCCCATGCAAATAGGACCAGGCCACGGGCCCCAAAGGAAGGCCAATGGCTGAGCCCCAACCTCGTGGCTACTCTGCAGGGCCCAGTGGGGTGGGGGGCGGCAGGAACTGCACCCCTACGCAGCACTCTTCATAGACCAGTTTCTGGAGCCAGGTGAGGCCAGCCAGGCCTTTCCCAGCTGCCTGTGGGCAGCTAGCCTCTATTTTCCTGTGTCCCACAGCGGAGAGCAGCCCTGGGAAGCAGAGAGCACTGGACTCGGAGTCAAAGGGCCTGGTGTGAATCTCAGCTCCCCCATTTATAAGAAGGGCCCTCCTTCTTCCTCCTTTTCTGAGGCCAACAATGTACCAGATGCCAGGCTCTGGCCTTGCATGAACTCACTTTATCCCTATGACAGGCTCAGGTGGGTTTTTACTGATGAAGACACTGAGGTTCAGAGAGGCTAAGTGACTTGCCCAAAGTCACGGAGCCAGTAAGTGGTAGAATCCAGACCTGCCTGATGTCTCATTGGTCCAGGTTCTTTCCAGTGCACCACGTGGAGAGACAAAGCAAAAGAGGGAGGCAGAGATGTGCCAGAAACCATACACATAAACACACACAAAGACAAAGTGAACACATACGGAGGTAAGGTCACCAGGAAACAGACACCCTGCACCTACCCAGGTCTGCCACCCCATGCAGGCCCCTCCCACACGCAGCTGTCCAGCGTCAGGGCTGCCCATGGAGGGCACCACCTCTGCCAGTCAAGACCGGGTGGCAGGTGGCAAACACAGAAGGGCAGTATTGGTCTACGCTCTCCTAGGGATGCAGACCCTGCCTGGGGGAACCCACGGTTGGTGGGGACCACATTGGCCTTGAAGGGTGAGCCCAGGCAGTGGGAGCGAAGGAGAATGAGAGGCAGTGTGAGCAGTGGGGAGCAGGGCTGGCCCTGGCAGTTTCGAAAGGGCACGGGGGCATGGCAGAAACTGCTGGGCCGGGCAGGCAAGACAGTGGTTGCTTGGTTGGAGGCTGGCTGCTCCAGACAGCCTTTCTAGATGGAGCCGAGTCAAGGAGGCCATGGGGAACCACAATCCAGGAAATGGGCTCAGTAGGAGGAACAGGGGGCTGGAAGAGGAAATGGGGGAGGGTACAAGATCCTCCCAAAGCCCCTCCACCAGGGCCCCACGTGCCCAGCCCCATCCTGGGAGGAGACCCAGAAGCTCTGGCCTCGGACTACAGCCTATTTCATTACAGCGCCCCCCCCTCCGTTCCTACGCAGGACTGGCACAGCATCGCCCCTCCAGGGCACCTCTCAACCTCAGCTTCATCCCACATGGACCCACCGCAGCCCATGCCTCTGCTCCCAGAGCCCTGTGGTTCCTCACTCCTCCCCTTCCCCAGCAACCCCTCCCTGTCTCAGCCACCATCAGCACCCCTTATCCCCCCTTGAGCATTCTCCCCACAGCATGGGACCCCCATCTCCCATGGCCCTGGAGGAAGCCCATACCTTAGCCTGGTGTGCAAGGCTCCCAAGCCCACCTCCGGCTGTTCTGGGGACACGCGCCTAGCTTCCAAGCCCCCCTGTTTCTGCATATGCTGTTCCCTCTGCCAGAATGTCACTGGCCTCGACTTCTACATGTCCCTCCAGGCAGTTCAAAAGGCCGGCCTGGGGGATCCTTCCGCGGTCCCTAGGAAGCCAGCTGCCCCCCGCCCACATGCCCCCTCCGGCAGGACCTGGGTCTGCTGTCTGGATGGTATCTGCCTCTGGCTCAGCCTTCTCAGCCCCAGCTGCACATCACTCTCCAGGAGACATTTCAAAAACCCTGCTGCCAGGGCCAGCCCAGACCACAGAAATCAGGGATAGGAATCAGAGATAGGGCCCTGGCAGCATGATTTTACCTTTTTGGAGTTGCAACACAGTAGAACTCCACTGAAAGACGTAAGCTCCCTTCCCAGGAAAATGCTTACATGGTGACATGATCACGCACATGACGGAGTTGGGGATAGAAGCCCTGAAGGCCCAGGCCCATTGACAAGACGCACCAGGCCCGGCCCTCGTGGAGCTCACAGCCCGGTGATGGCACAGGAACATAAACGTGTAATTACAGCACAAGTGGGGGCGGGGGAGGATGGCAGTAGGTGGGAGTCAGGGAGGCCTGTTGAGTGGGGTGGCTGGGGCAGGGGGGCTGCAATCGGAGGATGGGCGCCCACTGTGCAATAAGCAGAGGGTCCACAGGGGTCTGAGGGCAGGACCTGGGCCCTGGGCTTCGTCACCCACACCCACCTCTGCTGGCACATGTGGGGCAGGGCCTCCTCGGGAACTAGCCCTGCACCAGGCACAGGCCTGGAGACTCCCAGACGGCCCCAGGGTTAGGGAAGCCCTGGGCTCCACCGCAGGCAGGGTTCTGGGTGCCCCCGAGCCGGGAACAAAGGCCCCTTCATGGTGGGAGCCAGAGAGCCGACTCCTGCGAGGACAAGAGGGCCTCTGTGAGGAGTGGAGGGGGAGCATCAGGGCCTCTCCCAGAATAACCACACACGTGTGTGCACACAGACACGCCCACCAGCCCCACACACACTGTTACGCGTGGGGAGCCCTGCGAGAACGTGGACACGTTCAGGGACGGCTGTGACCACGGGCACATCTGCCCTCTCTGCAGCTCAGTGGCCTTGCAGAAATAGCCCCCCACCCCCCTGCCCACCGGCTCTCTTCTGTTGGGACGTCCAGGCCACACAGACCACAGGACATTGATGTGCACACGGCCACCAGCAGTGACAGCCTCCCGCCCAGACACACGAGCAGGGACAGACGCTCTAGGCAGGTGCAGAGGTAAACCCGCGGGCCTGGAGGGCCCTGGTGCGGGTCTAGCACCAACGAGAGCACCAGGGACGCGAGGACTGGGGCGGGGGCAGGGACGGGGTGGGGTGCGAGAAGGGCAGCTGGGTGTCGCCGCCTGGGCCTCCCTGCTGAGGGAAGTGGAGAAAGTCCCTCCCAACCCCGAGCAAAGTCCAAAGTGACTACGGGAAGGAGCGGGTCGGCCTCCGCCCGCTCGCCGGCCTGCCGGTTCGCTCGGAGGGGAAGTCGGCGGAGGCTGAGGACAAGGCCCAGCAGTCACGGATGGCAGTCACAGGCCTAGTGCCTGGGAGGGGAGGGCTCGAACCTGCGGGGGTGGGGGCAGCCAGGCCTGACGCCCCACACATGACCTCCACCGAGACGCCACACTCACTGTGCAGAAAGTGAGGAGCAGAGGGTTTGGGCAACTTGCCCAAAGGCGTGAAGCAGATGGGGCAGTCCGTCCCGGGAGGGGGCTGCAGGAGGAAATGCAGGGGAGACCCTCTGGCTCTGGCCCTGGCGCTGCCCTCTCTACCTAGCCTTCAGAAAGCAGGGGTATGCGTTTGGGGGTGAGAGGAGCAGCCCTCCCACCATCTCACACAGACGGGCCCAAGGCCTCGGCCCTACTTTCTGTGCACCTGCAGAGGCCTTCTCCTACAGGGAGCCCCATGATGTTTTTTGACCGTTGACAGCAATCTTTGTGTTTGGGAGAAGGCGAGATGGCCATCTAAGCCTGTGGCCACCCATTCCCAGGAGGTGGGCAGCACTCCGAAGGTGCCTCCCCACTTTCTAGATTGGGAGAGAGTCACGAGAGAGGCAGGATTGTGGCATGCCATTCCACAGCAGGCAAGCACACAGAGGAACTGGAGAGCTTGGGCCTGAACCTAGACCAGGTCGCGTTTCAGATACGGTCTGACCTGGGTGCCCTGAGAGCTGGGCCAGGCTGCCCGGGTGTCCTCATCTGTACAATGGGAACTATCTCGCCTGCCACAGAGCACAGACACACTGACGACGACGACACCTGGAAGCCATCACCACCGTTGTCACATTGTCATCTTCATGCCTGGCCCTCTCCCCAGCTGCCCCCCTGCCCAGCCCTAGCTGTGTTAGGAGCCCCCAAACGTCCTTGGATTGGTGGAAAAAGGGGCTCTCAAGCCCCCCAGCCCTGGAGTGCTCTGCTCTGGCCTACTGCTCTGGAAACAGACCCGGGCTGGGTGAAGGCAGCGGGACCAGCTGATGAGCGGGCAGTGTACAGACCAGCCTCTGCCCCACCTAGGGCCTCAGTCTCCTGTCTGGATGACGGGAAACCTCTAGACTTTCTCCAGCTTGGATACTTGAGGACTCTGTAATCCACCTCCCTCCAGCCCCCAGCACCCGCAGCCCAAGCCAGGACACCTGATCTGGCCTTGGGCTTTGGCACTGCCTGCTCCACCACACTTGTTTACCCAACATGGCCAAAGACATGATCCAAAGCTTCCGGGGCTGTTGTGAAAACAGTGGCCCAGCCACCACAAGCCTGCCCTCATGGGCACCTTGGCAGGGACCTTTGCGGGACAGCCAGTAGCCTTCTCTCATGCACAGTCCATCCCCGTACCCAGGGTTTCCAAAGGCCTGCCAAACCCTCTCCTCCCATCTCATCCCAGGCTTTAGATGCTACCTGTTGGCTTTCAGGTCTCCACTTTCAGCCCAGACCCTCCTGAGCTCCAGGCTCCAGGTCCACCTGCCTCCCCGACCTCACCATAAGAACAGAGGTGTTCAAATATGTGCAAACCAGGCCTGCTGTCTCCTAGCAGATCCTATGCCCAGCCAGCTGCTCAGGTGGACACCTGGGAGTCGTTTTCCATCCTCCCCCTCCTCCCCACACAGTGACGCCATCATTTCTGCCTCTGGGTCCTTCCCTGAAACCCTGGCTTCTCTCCACCCCCTGCCCTGTCCTGGCCTGGCCACCATCGCCCTCCCTGGGCTGTGCACCAGCCTTCCCACTGCTCTCTCCTCTCCTCTGACCCCACAGTCCCTCTGCCCCAGCAACCAGAGGGGTCTTTTCAGGCAGTAATGCAGATCTCATCACACCCTACCTAAACCCCAGTCTTTCCCACTGCCCCTCTGACTCCCTGGCCTTTGAGGCCCTACCTGGCCTGCCCCCATTACCTCTATGACCTTGGCCGCTGCCCTCCCCTCACACCTCTGCCTCGGCCACAATGACCCCTTCCGGTTTTCCCTGAAAAACCAAGTTCCTTCTCCATTAGGGGTGCCCCTGCATGCTGTTCCGTCTTCCTGGACTCTCCGCCCCCGCCCTCGGCTCCTTCTCATCACTCAGGTCTCAGATGGCCACTCCCTGAGCGGCCATGAGGCAGGCCTGGCTCAAGGGTGCAGAGCCAGTACGTGTGGAGCAAGGAGCCACACCCAGGCCTGGCTGATGACTGCAGAGGTCCTGCTCCCACACCGTCAGGATGCCCTCACGCACCCGTGGCCCAGGCCCCCACTCATCCCCAACCCTCCAGCCTTTGGCCCCTGCCTACTACACCCTCATTGTGACCACTCTTCAATGCCCGAGACCCCCAGTCTCCTGGGCCCAGGTAGCAAAGGCCAAAGCCCAGCCTAGCCCCCTCGGGCTGCCTTTCTGCATGTCCCTGAGGCAGGCAGGCCCCTGCCAGCAGCTGCCATCTGCAAGGATGTATGCATGAGAGTGTGTATGTGTGTAGGAAGAGTTCTCTCTTCCCTCCACCCCTCCAGTCTCCATCAGCCCCAAATTCCTGCCCCTTCTGCCCAGCCCAAAGGCTGACTCCAGGGGTCCGAAGGATGGGCAGGCTTCCAGGAGGGCTCACCATCACCTACCCCCTCCCCAGCCTTGGCTGCTCCAAGCCCAGTATCCTGCAGGGGGTCAGAGCAGGGGCGGGGGGCTGAGGGGAGGCCTGGGGGGGTGGGGGCTAGCCGGCGGCTGTGGACTGCCATTCCCCTGCCTGCATCTATTTGTTATGAGCCCTATTTTCCTCCCTTTGAAAGGCAGTGAGGGGGAGAGGAGCAGGAGGGGTCTGGGCTGCTGAGTGGGCACAGCTGCTCCATCCTGGCGCTCCTCTCCTCAGACAAGGAACCTACTGAACTGATGAATTACCTCCCGCTGCCGCTGGAGGCAGAATTGAGGGGGACGAGCTCTGCAGCCAGGGGCCCTGTGACACTGGACCAGTCCCCAGCCCATCAGAAAATAATGCCCCCATCGTCAGTACCACAGGACATATTTTCTGAAGTACCACAGGGCTTTATGTAGCTATGGCTTCTACTCAGTAACTATGTACAATGGCCCAGGCAGTTGCTAGCTACTTTGCATATATTATCTGTTGTTTCCTACAGCACAAAAACCCCATAAAGGTGGATGCTATTACCACCCCTTTGCCGGATGGAGAAACTGAGGTGTTGAGAGTCAAATCTACTTGCCCAGGCTCATACAGCTGCTTGGAGCTGCGTAATCTCCAGAGACACGGCCCAGCTGTTGCCTCTCACAAGGGGCCAGCCCACCGGAGGTCATGCTCTGAACTTGAGCGTGCAGGCTGGGAGCCAGGGAGGAACCGGGGCTGCGGGGCCGTCAGGGTCCCTCACGGCCTCAGCCCCTCACCCTGTCCAGTCGGCCTAACCAGCTGGTCAGATGGTGCTCTCCCCAGCAGGCAAGGTGGGGCGGGGCAAGCCAGGGACGGAGGCTGGCCAGTCCCGCTCTGAAACCACTTCCTGGGCAGCCTGGAGGAAGTGAGCCTCCGGAAACGCCCGAGATGGATGGGCCTCTCCCCTGGGCCCGGGCCTGGGCAAGTGGACAGACTCCTCCAGGAAAAGAGTGTCCTGCCTACCTCCCAGTCCCCAGAGCCTGGCAACCCCACTCGCACAGGTACTGATGCTGCAGTGGGCAGAGGAGCTGCCAGGACCCCTGCCCGCCCACAGAGCCCTCGGCCCCATGACCACAAGCAGCCCACTTCCTCCTCTGCAGCAGCGACCACAAACAGTGCCGGCACAGCTGACCCAGCCTTCCTTCATGCCCGCTCCGTGCCAAGTCCTGGTCAGCCCAGGGGCCTGGGCCAGGCAGGCAGCAGGGCCCACCTCCCGGTGTGGCCCAGATCCCTCATGGCCCTGTGGTCACAGCCATGCCTCAAACCTCACCCTAAGGTCCAGAGACAGGCCACCGGCCTGGGCTGCGATGCTGCCCAGGGATCCTCGTCCCGCCCCAAAACGGGCTCTGCGTGGGGTGTGTGGACAGGCATGTGAGTGCATGGGGGATGGCAGTGGCAGGTGAGCATCGTGGGCACGTCTGAGCGCACCCATGGGTGACTGCCTCAGCACCTGTGCACATGTGTGAATGTGTGCTGTGTGTGCAGGCAGGCGTGTCCCTCCTGCCCTCCCAGGCCCCCGTGGGTCTGCGGGCCTAGTCTCTATCCCTCACGAGCACACTTAAGTCCATGAGGGTGGGGTAGGTGCTGTTGGGGAGGTTAAGGTGGGCTGGCACCCGGGCTAACTAACTGCACGTAGGCACTGAGGCCCACAGCTGGGAGGGGTTGGGCCCCCGACCTCAGGGAGCCAACCAAGGGCACATCACCTCCTCCCCACCAGGTCTGAGGGGAGACTGAATGAACAGAAGGTCCAGTGGAGACCCTGGCCTTGTCCTGCCTCCACCCCACCCCAAGAGGGAGGGTCCTGATCTCCTGGGCCCCCGGCCCCGCCCCAGAGTCAGGTCTAGGGAGCCCAGTCCCTGCAGTCTACTCAGAGTCACCGCCCCCGCCCCCAACTTGTAGGTGCCTGAATGCCAGTAGGGGTGGGAGGGGGCGTTGATCAGGGAGGACAAGCCACCTCCCCAACTCCCCCGCCCCTGCCACTCCTCAGGTTCCAAGTGCCCTCAGCACAGCCCCTCCCCAGAATTGTGCTCTCTGGGGGTCTGGACACTGGATGAGTAACAGGGCTTCATGGCAATGGGGGCTGAAGGAGGCCCCAAAGGCAGGCATTTCTAGCTTTATGAGGGGCCTCGCCTGGGGAGAAAGCAGGCTTCCACAGCATTCTTTTGAGACTCTGCCCAGAGGCGGTGAGGAAGAGGACTTAGAGCCCTCCCTCGGGGCCCAGAGAGGCCAGGGAAATGGTGGGAGGACTGGGTATGGAACAGAGCTCAGTTGTGCCAGGAGCTGGGAGACCCAGTTCAATTTCCAACTCCGCTCTCAAGCCACCATGGAACGCAGGGTGAACCTCAGTTTCCCTGTGTGACCATGTGGACAACCTGAGACAGATACGAGGGACCATGGAAAAGCTGAAACGTCCACCCTAAGTGCCACCACTCCTTGCCCCAAACCACCAGTGGGCCCCAGGCCTCTGAGCAACAAGGCCAGAAGCTAGGGTCCCAGCAGGGAGTCCCTTGTGGGCAGGGCAAGTCGCTGCCTCCTTCCAGCCCCTACATCCCACCCCCGCAGCAAGGACCCTACATGCTCCCCACCACCACCATTCCGCGGCGGAAGGGCAGGAGCCCAAGGAGGAAGGCTGCTCCTGTGCACTGTCCATTGTCCAACCATCCACGAGGACCCGGTCTTACCTGCAGCGCCCGGCTCCTGTGTGCCCTTAGTCCTGGCTCCCGCTGCCGCTGTCACACAACAGCCACCAGGAGAAGCAGGCCCACTGCCTCGCCCAGGCCAGTTCCCAGCAGACCTGTGGGGCAAGAGAGAACCCCTGAGCCGGGAGGCACCGCCAAACAGGCTGTCCCACCAGTCAGCCCCTGCATGGCTGGCAGGGCCAGGCTCAGCCTCGCCTGGCTCGGAGACCTCAAGCCTCTCTGGACTTGGCTTTCTCCTCTGTGAAATGGGGCGTTAGGCCCAACATTTCCTGGCACTGGCTACGTGTCCCTCCGTGCTAAGGGAGGGAACCCTGCGTTCCCGCCCTCAGAGCATTTCCAGGCTGTAGGGGAGACCCACAGGCACATGTAGGAAGCCACTCCTAACTCTCAGTCTGCAGAGATTGCCCTGTGGCCTTGGAAGAACAAGGGTGCAAACGGTGCCACCACTCTGTGGCCTCACGTCACTCCTCTGAGCCTCAGGTTTTCTCAGCTTTAAAATGGGGGGACCTAGTGCCCCCTCCTTGGGTGGTTCTGAGGCTCCGATGATATGACATGCCCAGTCCTGTGCCGGACTCACACTAGGAGTTCCAAATGAAGAGTGACAATTTTTTATGCCTTGATTTCTGCCTTACAGGTCAGGTGATTATCACATTATTGTTGTGCCCATTGTACAGCTGAAAAAAACTGAGGCCTGGCGATGTCCCCAAAGGAACGAATGGCAAAGGCAGCAAGGCAGCCTGGGTCTCCTGGCTGCGAGTCCTGAGCGCTTTTTCTGCAGGCCAGGCCATGTCTCCACAAAAGATTCCTTCCCCAGCTGGAGACCCCCATTGCCACTCCCTGGGGGCTGATGCATCCTCAGAGGTTATCTTTTTGTCTGCACTTTGAATCATTTCTAATTTTGATTTCAACTCCAATTAGCTATACCATCTAAATGGTGTCAGTGCCCTGCAGTCACGGCTCCGAATCACACCCCCCCACCCCCAAGCCCCCCTCCCCCATCCCTGTTGCTGAATCCAGAGGGAGAAGGTTGTCCTGTGGACTGAACAGGGCTTGGTGCTGGGGGCTCTGTCAGCCCCTCCTCCCTCCCACAAGCAGCCTGGGGAAAGGATGGGAGGGGGTGAGGACACACCAACCACAGTAAGGACACCCAGGGAGGAAACTGGGTAGGAGACGATCTGGGCTTTCATTATCCCCAGCTCCCAGGAGGACGAGGACCATGAAGCTGTGGTGGGGGAGGGGCAGCCACCAAGTGCGACTTGGCGTGTGCCGGGCGCACGTTACGGGTGAAGGCTGTGCTACAAGACCTTGACACGGGATCTCTAGTGCCCACAGCACCCTTCTCCACTCTGCAGATAAGGAAGCTGAGCCTTCGAGGGGCCCAAGTCTTCTCTGCTTCAGCACACTGCACACCCCAAGGCTTTCCCTCTGGTATCTGCCGGCGTGGGGGGTGGAGGAAGGAGCCAGGGCTGGGCTGGGTGCACGCCGTGTGCACACCCGCACCCTCGCCGCCTCCCACATGCTCACGCACACGCTGGGACTCTCACCCCCCCAGCACTGTCACCTGGAGGACACACCTTGTCACACCCCCTCCTGCACCAACACCCACGCTCAGGCACTCTCGGTTCCCCACAGACACAGTCAC
>JAQZBX010071664.1:0-15199 GCA_029593785.1 Cabassous unicinctus | reverse complement strand
AAAATCCTAGATTTCACATTGCCATACTCTATTTTTTTTAATTTTTTAATTTTTTCTAAAAGATACTTAGATTACATAAAATGTTACATAAAAAATATAAGGGATTCCCATATGCCCCACTTCCCACACCTTTTCCCCACATTAACAACTTCTTTCATTAGTGTGGTACATTCACTGTAATTGATGATCACATTTTGGAGAATTGCCACTAAGGATGGATTATAGGTTACATTGTAGTTTACACTCTCTCCCACTTAATTCTGTAGGTTATGGCAAGATATATAATGCCACACTCTTTTTACTTCAGGACCTTCACATATGCCATACTCCTAACACTGCCACTATACAGTACTAAATGAACCGCACTCTAGAACCCAATTTAAATGCTTCTATTTCTGAAAGGTCTTACCATACCTCAAAGGTAATAAGGCTCCCTGTTACAACCTCTCATCCCAACTGAACTTTGCTTAAGTACTTATCACAATTTGGAATCATACCTTGTAGTTGACCATGTGGTCTCCTGCTTAGATCCCTCCTTCATGACCAAGGTACTCATTTTCCCAGCTGCTGGGGTTTTTCCCCAAGAATGGCTCTCAGTGAGTCACTCTTCAGGCACTATCTTCAGTCAAAGGAAACTGCTTCAGCCAAGTTTATGCCCCTTCCCTGGGTGTGGCCCAGATCCAATAATTGGTTGAGGTGGGAGCACAAAGGCCCAAACTCCTTAATCAATGTGGATCACTTTAAAGAGCCACCCAAGCTCCACAGCTTCCCATTGGATTGGTTGAGTCCTCTCTTCCATTGCTTCACAGTTCAGTCTTGCTTTCCTCACTCCCAGGATCACTCCACAATAAACCTGCTGCACACAAAGCTCAAATCTCAGTGTCTATTTCCCAGGAAACCTAACTTATGACTGGAATTTTAGAGCTGGATCACCCGCTGACAGGTAATTGTTAAGTCTTTTATCAGTGGCAAACTAGAATGGGAAGTTGGTGTAATGGAATGAACTGGAAGAAGCACTTACTTAGGCATTTGAGATGTTGTGACTAAGCAGTAATTATAAGGATGATGGAATTGGATGGCTATTTCTGGGAGCCATCAATTGATTGTAGAAAGACAAAAAGCCTGCAGATGATTAATCACCAGTATGACATGAAGTGTGAATGCCAGATAGCCTCAATAACAGCATATAAAGATTCATATCTCCTATAACCAGAGAACAGACAAAGCTGAGTATCAGGCACAGAACTTAATGTTGAGTAGTTGAGCTCCAAAGAAAGTTGAATGCTCAACCCCAACCTCAACCTCAGTTCTTCCATGACAAAATCAGGGCCCTGGCTGGGAAAGAGTGGGATCCTGAAACTTGGGTTAATGCTATCTAGGTTGTTGCAATCGAAAGCCTTGAATTCCAGGTTGCCTTAGATCCTCTGGGCCTGTAGAAGTAGTGCAGTCTTACCTAATAAAGTTCATCTGAACTTAAAGTTCAGGTGTACAGTGCAACACAAAATGTACCTCTCTTAGGATTTACCCTCATCTCCCCTCCTGGCCAATAGACCAATAGATTCAAATTACAATATAGTACAGCTGAGGAAGTGCTGGGTCAGTTAAGGAAGAAAGAGGCTGCATGTAGATGGAGTTGAAGGATTATCCAGGATAGTATATAAGGAACTGGATCCTGAGGGTGTTGCATCAATGGGGGGTGTGTGTATAAAGTTGGATAAAGCGGAGTGTATTGATAAGGGAGCACCTGCTCATGCTATAGGACTCAATACTTTGGCAAATAGCCTGGGAGATGGTTCTAACATGTTGTTAGGATGACTTTTGAAAACCTGTAAAAGTGGTGGCTCAGGCTAAGTCTATAGAAATGCCAGAACTTCATGGCAAGTGGTAGAGGAAGGATTCAAAATGCATGCTAGAGAAGTGGCGTGCAAGATGGACAGGCAATGAAAGGACAGAAAACCCATCCACTCACTATGTTCCATGGGCTCAGAGGACACCCTGTTTACCAAAGTGATAAGGACTGGGCTGGTGAGAAGCGTGCCAACATCATAAACAGCTCACTGGTAGCTCTTCTTTAGGCCTTGACAATTGCAGGAGATGCTGCTACAGACCTGGCTCCACGGTAACAAAGGGAATAGGACCATAAACAATAGAGACCAGGTGGTGTTGCTTAAAGGTTTGAAGGAAGCTGAGTGCAATTATCATAATGAATAGCAAAGTCAGAGTGGCAGCCTGGAGGGCCTGACCTTCAAAAGGAGTTGGAGATGGTCAATGGAAAATGGAGTTCACAGGCACAAGACAGATACATAGTCAATGAGAGACTTCTCAATGTATACAATCAGAAGAAATTGAGGATGAGATATTCACAAGGCTGAGGACAGCCTCCCTCAACAACAACAACAAAAGGCTTAAACCCCTGCCCAGCTTCTGACAGAAGCCAGTCTTCAGATTCAACCTATGGACTTAGGTCTCCGCGAGAAAGGACCTCACCATACCAGGTCAAGTGTAATTGGTAATGATTCCCTCAGTCCTTTTTCAAAGGGACTTGTAGCCTTTTGAAAGGTAACTCTAAACTCAGGTAACTGTAACTGGGTAATAGACACACCTTGTACTTGGCACAATCTAACGCTGGTCCCTTGGCTTGTGCGGTAAGAGCTATCATAGTGGGAAGTTAAGTGGAAGTGACAAGAACTGCCTCCTCTCCTCCCCTTCCCCTAACCATGACCCAGATCAAGACAGTAACTCAAAATTGACCATAAACCTAAATGTACAATGTAAAACCATGAAAGTCTTAGAAGAAGACATATAGGGGATTATATATGTGACGTTGTATTTAGCAAAGAGCATGATGCATAAAAGAAAAAATGGGTAAACTGGACTTCACCAAAATTAAAAAATCATTTACTCTGTGAAAGATACTAAGAGAATAAAAAGGTTTTTTTCCCCCAAGTCATAGACAGGGGGGAAATTTGCAAATCACATACCAGACAAGGAATTTTATATAGAATATATAAAGAATTCTCAATACCACAGTAAGAAAGCAAACAACCTGATTAAAAAATGGGCAAAGGATTTGGACACTGCACTAAAAAAGATATATGGATGGAAAATATGCATATAAAAAGATGCTAAATGTCATTAGCAATGAGGAAAATGCAAGTTAAAGCCACAATCAGATACCATTACACATCTATCAAAATGAGCAAAATAAAAATATTGAAAATTCTAAGTGCTGGTGAAGATGCTGAGTGACAGGAAGTCTCATCCATTGCTGGCAGGAATGCAAAATGGTACAGCCATTCTGGAAAACAGTTTTGATATTTCTGATAAAGTTCACTTACCATAAACCCTGACACTCCCACTCCTGGGTATTTACCTACAGTAGGCACACTTCTAAGATGGCCCCTCTTGTATTCACATCCTTGTGTAATCCTCTCCCCTTGAATATTGATTGGACCTAGTGACTTGATTCTAATGAATAGAATATGGCAAAGATGTTGAGATGCTTGCTTCTGTGATTAGGTTACAAAGGATTGTGACTTTCACATTGCTAAGAAGATTCTCTCAGTTGCCTCCTTGGCTTACATGAAGCAAGCTGCTTCACCTTTGGATCACCTAGACATTCTATAAATATCACATGACTTCACTATGCACGGTATTTTGTTATTGGACTGGATGAGCAAAAAGTGGGAAATCTATTGGTGGACTTGACAAGATACATGCATTCCAGAGGATGGTAGATAAACTCTTTGAAGTCTCAGGATCCCATCACATCATTAAAATTTGTAGTAGTCCAGGGATTGGGGACATGCCAAGACAACCTCTCCAAAATACCCCACCACTAAGGAGAAGACACAACACTAGGCAGGCTTATTTGGGTTATGGAGGCCACAAATTTGTAGAATACTAGACTTCTGTTGTTCTTCCTGTGCATTTTAAAAATAACACTTAAAAATAAGAAAATAGAAACAATAATGATAAAAAGGAAGAGCGTTTCATGCCAGTGTATCCTGCCTTTGTTGGGGGTCGGCACTAGGAAGTGAATCTCTATTTTCCTCAGCCCAGTCATCCTCAGAGGATATTTGCAATGGGCCACTAAGGTCACAGGGAAAATAAGACTAAAGCGATGCCATCGGATTAAATGACAGAGCAAAGGCTAAAAATATAATTCATTTCCTATCAGCTTGTGCAGTGTTTTTCATCTGGGGCTGCCCTTCACGTGCTTACACAGTCACATGGGCTACTCGGAATAACTGGCATCACAAACGTTAAGGGGTTTTCCAAAACACTTATATTGTAATTATAATTCTAACTGAAAATATTTAGTTACAATACATAACTTATGCAATTATGAAATGATATCATTATTAAAATTATACTTCTAACTTTAATATAAAAATCATGTTTGAGAACTGTCACTGCATATTTTCTCTTGCTATTTGGAGAACTATAGAGCTACTAGCACGTTTGCCTCTCAAGCCTTAAGCATTGTGCTATCTTTGCTGGGTTCATGGGTCCTTCTGAAGATCTGATTTGTAACCACTTTCTCAATAAATGCTCATAAACATGCTTTCCCATAATTTGGCATAGAGTATTTACAGAACTCTTGAAGACCCTAGGTGTACACAGACCTCTGGTTAAGAAATATTGCTTTAGACAATTATTCTTCAGGCCATTTATCTAATTGAAATCTAAGTCAAGCGGCATTAATACAAGGACCTGAGAAGGAGCATGGAGTGGCTCCGCAGCTATCGATGTCGTGGAAATATTGGTTTTCAAAAGAGAACCCTCTGCTGGAGATGCTCTAGGAATGTCCATGCATTATTATCAAGAGCTTTATGCATTATTATGAGCAATTCTTACATATTCAAAATCAAAAGCTGTGTTCATCTTGCACTGATTGTAATTTCAGTAGGAAAAAACTGATATTTATACTATGAATTATTGTGTAGGCTTCAAGTTATATTCATGAATCAAATCAGTATTTACTTGGACTTGATAAATATATTTGATGTATATATTCATTTATAGATGAGTTCCTCCCCAAATTGTGCTATTGTGAAATTACTAGTAATGATGTTAAGATAATAATTGTTGAACTATAACATATATACAATCAAATGTGTGTGTTTTACATATCCACTTTAAGTGTATAGACCTGTGCAACCACCAATTAAATAAAAATCCCAAACAATTCTGTCACTCCAAATAGTTTCCTTGTGCCTTTTTGCAAGCAGTTCTTGCACCCCAGGCAGTCTCATTTATATCACAGTAGATTAGTTTGGCCTGTTCTAGAATATCATATTATAGGACTATATAGTATATATACTTTTGTATCTGGCTTCTTTTGAAGTTGCTTTTATTTACCTTCATTTTCAAAGGATTTTTGTTAGATATAGAAATCTGGAACTTTAGAAGATGCCATTCTATTGTCTTTTTTTTCTTTCCCTTTTTTTTTTTTTTTTAAATTAAAGAAGTTATAGGTTTACAGAAGAATCTTTATCGTCTTCTGGCTTCCATTATTTCTGATTAGAATTCCATAGTTACTTACTAAATGTAATGTCTTTTTCCCTCTGGTTGCTTTTAAGATTTTTTTCTTCCTCAATGGTTTTCAGTTATTTCAGTATACTGTGCCTTGGTATACTTTTCCTCATGTTTTTTCTGTTTGGGATTCATTGAGCTTCTTTGATCTGTAGGTTTTTTAGTTTTCAGTTTTGTTTTGTTTCTTTGTTCTTATTTTTCAAAGATTATTTTATTTATTTATTCCTCCCCCACCGCCCCCGTTGTTTTTGCACTTGCTGTCTTGCTTTCCATGTCCATTTGCTTTATGCTTTCTGTGTCTGCTTGTCTTCTCGTCTTCTCTTTAGGAAGCACCAGGAACCGATCCTGGGACCTCTGATGTGAGATAGAGGCACTCAATCACGTGAGCCCCCTCAGCTCCCTGGTTTGTTGTGTTTCTCATTGTCTCTCCTTTTTGTCTCTTTTTGTTGCACCAGCTCTCCACATGGGTCAGGGTTCCGTGCAGGCCAGCTTGCCTTCACCAGGAGACCCCGGGAAATAAACCCGGGACCTCCCATATGGTAGATGGGAGCCCAATCGCTTAAGCCACATCCACTTCCCACTTTTTAAATTTTTGTCACACGTTTTCAGCCATTATTTCCTTAAGTGTTTGTCTGTCTCAGTCTCTCTCTCCTCTCTTTCAGAGACTTCAGTTACAACAGCTGGGTGTTACTCCACATCTCATTGAGGCTCTGTTTATTTTCTTTTGGGATAGTTTCTATTTCTCTGTCTTCAAGATCATTAACCTTTTCTTGAATCTAATCTACTGTAATCTCACCTAGTGAGTTTTTCTTTTCAGATATTATATTTTAAAATATTTAGACATTGGATTAGTTCTTTTTTTATACATTCTATTTCTCTACATTATGTCTGTTTAAAACTTTTTGAAAATATATGTGTAATAGCTCTTTAAAATATTTATTTTTAAATAAATTTTATTGATACATACTAATAAAGCATACAATTCATCCAAAGTGTACAATCAGTGGTATTTGGTATAATCATACAGTTATACATTCATCACCGTAATCATCATTAGAGTACTTTTCATTATTTCAATAATAATAATAAACAAAAAACAAATATACAAACAAGAAAATTCTTCACCTCTCAATCTCTCTATGCTTCCCCTGCTGTATGTAGCTGCTATTTCTGGTTATTCTTGCACATTTATTTATTTATTTATTTATTAAGCAGTTTTATTGAGATATATTCATATACTATACAATCTATCCAAAGTATAAGATCAATGGCTTTTGGTATAATTATAATGTTGTGCATTCATCACCACAAAAAATTTTTTTTAAAGAAATGTTTTAAAAGATGCTTAGATGACATAAATGTTACACAAAAATTACAGGGATTCCCATGTTCCCCACCTCCCACACCTCCCACAACCTCCCTCATAAACATCTTTCATTAGTGTGGCACATCACCTGCAATGGATATACACATCCTGGGGCTTTGCCACTAAGCATGGACTATAGTTCACATTGTAGACCACACTCTCTCCCACACAGTTCTGCATGTTATATGCTGATGTAAAATGGCTTGTATCTGTCATTGTAATGTCACTCAGGATAATTCCCAAGTCCCAAAAAAGCCCCTGTATTACATATGCTTCTCCCTCTCCCTGCCCCGAAAGCGTCCAGTGGCCACTGGCTCCACATCAATGTTGTAATTTCTTCCATTGCTTGAATCACAATATGTCTACAACAGAATACCAGTAAGTCCACTCTAGTCCATAGCTCTTGCCCCAGTCCTGAGGAGTCTGGGATGGTGATATCCACTCCACCTCCAAGTGAAAGTGGGCTTATATCCCATGGATAAGATAGATGGGATAATCTTCCCTGCAGCTGCAGACTCTCTCCATTCCCTGGGATGGCCGTTGTCCATCATCATCTCCCTGCCAGGTGTGTTGGGTGAGTCCACTGAGCTGTAGAGTAGGAATTGCAGCTCCACCGAGATCCCAGGCACAGCTGGCACATGGGCAGGCCAAAGGCTGCAGTCTCTGGAAGTACACCTACAAACTCCAGCACCACATGTAGGTTTGAATAGAAGGGACTGATGGACCATGTGCAGAGAGGACTTATTGGAGTCCAACTCTGTCACTCTCGGAGCACAGATTCCAAAGTATAGCCCACTGATAAGGCATCAATCTCTGCAGCTATTCTCCCTTATATAGGACCTGGGTGTCTCCAGAGCCCTCAGGAGCCCCTCTGTTTGGGGTGATAACCACTTTGGTGTTCTATGAGATCGTACTGAGGTGTGCGTAAGCGTTACCTCTAGGATGACCTCCCGACTCTCTTTGAAGTCTCTTAGCCATATGAACTCATTTGTCTTTACCTTTCCCCCCTTCAAGGTCTTTTTCCAGTCATATTGCCAGTTGGCACTTGGTAGTAATCCCTCGTTGCCAGGGAGGCTCATCCCCAGGAGTCATGTCCCACACTGGTAATGCATTCATATGCTGAGTTTGGCTTAGAGAGAGGCCACATTTGAGCAACAAGGAGGCTCTCAGGCGGCAACCCTTAGGCACCCCATAACAGTAGGCTAAGTTTCAATTACAAGAGCAAAGACTCATAAGGCTAGTCATCAATAACAAGAACCCATCAGTGGACCATCCTCCTTAGCCAGACCCTGCCCCTGTACTTGGGGGAGACTGTTGCTGCTCTGTTGGAGAATGTGGCAGAGCTCTCCAGGCTGGAAATTCAGTATTCTCTCATTTATTGAGTGATTCTCCACCCACTGTGACCATGCCCCACCCCTTGATCATTTGAACAATTTTATATATCTTTTATGTATATTCAGGTAAACTTCCTCGAAACCCCCATCCCTGACACCCCCTATCAATGATCCTCTCCTGCCCCCATTGTAGCCCTTCCGTGATCCAAACCTTCCTTAAAGATGAAGCCCATATAATAGTCAAATACAATTAATAGGAAAATGAAATAATAATGATAAGTTTAATTGTAACAGATAAAATACATGGAAACTTTAAAAAAACCACTAAAAATAAAATTAAAGGATTGGGATATTAAAAAAATGGGAAAAAAACAAAAGAAATTAAAAAAAAATTTTTTTGGACATTTTTCCTTTTATCATTGCATTATCGGGTATCCAATCTGTACCATGGCACCTTCCCCCTCTCACTCCCCAGTGTCTCCCAAATTTTCATTTAATTTTCAAAGAAGTTTTAGGTCACAGCAAAGCACACACAGAATACTAGAGACGCTCATATACCCAACCTCCTCCCCCTTTCCTCACCCCAAATTAAAACCTTTTTGTATGTGGATGGTAGCATTGTTATAATTGTTATACAGATAATGAAACATAGCTACTAAACATTGTCAATGGTTTACAGTATAGTTTACATTTTAGACAGTACAATTTAATAATTTTTGATGATATTTACCATGTCCTGTGTCCATCACTGTAAGGTAATGAAAAACATTTCCCCTGACCACTAAATACCCCCTGTTTGTTCTATTCTGTTCCTCCCTCCCCATCCCCCTGGGGCACATGACAACCCCCTGTCTTGACTCATTGCATGACAAAATTCATAGTTACATGCAACAAGAGGTCTTGACACGCTGATTGTCCTCCCCTATTAGGATCCACCCTTGCTCATAAGAGGCGCCCACCTGTCTGTTTCTGGGTGAATGGGCCCTCCCAAAGATGGGGGTCCATCTCCTTCCCACTCACTGTGTGGGTCTCCACCCACTGACACAACACATTATGACAGGATGAACACTCACACACTTCCCAGAAGCCTTCTCCAGATGCGCCCTGTCCTGAATGCCCCCCAGCCAACACCCTAAACCAGTGACATTCCATTGTCATATTGCCATAAGAGCATTCCCAACCCTGCACTTTCAACCTCATACCCACAAATCCCATGTTCACCTGGTCCCTCTCCCATCTCTCCCCCCAGTGTCCTGGATATTCTAACCTGCCCTTCGTAATCTATCCACCAGTCGACCCTGCACCACCAAACCCAGTAATATCACTACCCACCTGTCCTGTCCTTCAATACGCAGCTATACTCTATCACTTTACCATAGATTATGTCCGTATGGGTGATGGCTCACAACCTTCTCTTTCTCTCTCTTGTTAACCTATCTTTCAGACAATGGTTCTCCGAAATTGCTCACTTTCATATCAGTGAGGTCATTCACTGTTCATCCTTCAATGCCTGGCTTGCTTCACTCAACATAAGGTCTTCAAGATTCATCCATGTTATTCCATGTGTTAGCACTTTATTCCTTCTTACAGCTGAGTAATATTCCATTGTTTGTATGTACCACATTTTGTTTATCCATTCATCTTTTGATGGGTACTGGGGTAGATTCCAACTTTTGGCAATAGTGAACAATGCCGCTATGAACATTGGTGTGCATATATCTGTTCGTGTCTTTGCTTTCAATTCTTCTGGGTATATACCCAGCAGTGGAATCGCTGGATCATACGGAAGATCTATTGTTAGTTTTCTGAGGAACTGCCAAACTGTCCTCCACACTGGCTGGACCATTCCACAATCCCACCAGCAGTGGATGAGGGTTCCCATTCCTCCACATCCTCTCCAACACTTATGGTCTGCTGTTTTTTTAATAGCCGCCATTCTAATGGGTGTAAGATGGTATCTCATTGTAGTTTTGATTTGCATTTCCCTAATAGCTAGCGATGTCGAGCATTTTTTCATGTGCTTTTAAGCCATTTGTATTTCTTCCTTGGAGAAGTGTCTTTTCAGATCATGTGCCCATTTTTTAAATGGGTTGTTTGTCTTTTTATTTTCAAGGTGTAGGATTTCTTTATAAATGCAGGATATTAGGCTCCTATCAGATATACGGTTGCCAAATATTTTCTCCCATTGGGTAGGCTGCCTTTTTATTTTCTTGATAACGTCCTTTGAGGTGCAGAAGTTTTTAATTTTGAGGAGATCCCGTTTATCTACTTTTCCTTTTGCTGCTCATGCTTTGGGTGTGAAGGTCATGAAACCATTTCCTATTACAAGGTCCTGTAGATGCTTCCCTACATTATCTTCCAAGGTCTATAAAGACATTGGTTTTGGCTCTTATATTTAGATCTTTAATCCATCTTGAGTTGATTTTTGTGTAAGGTGTGAGATGGTGTTCCTCTCTCATTCTTTTGGATATGAATATCCAGTTCTCCAAGCACCACTTGTTGAAGAGGCCATTCTCTCCCAACTGAGTGGGCTTGGTGGCCTTCTCGAATATCAGATGATTGTATATGCAAGGATCTATATCAGAACTCTCAGTTCGGTTCCATTTGTCAGTATGTCTATCCTTGTGCCAATACCATACAGTTTTGGCCACTGTAGCTTTTAGTATGTTTTAAAGTCAGGTAGTGTGATACCTCCAACTTCATTTTTCTTTTTCAATATGTCTTTGGCAATTCGGGGCCTCTTACCTTTCCAAATATATTTTGTAGTTAGCTTCTCCAGTTCCTTAAATAATACAGTGTTGATTTTTATTGGGATTGCATTAAATCTGTAGATTAGTTTGGGTAGGATAGAAATCTTGATGATGTTTAGTCTTCCTATCCATTAACAGGGAATATTCTTCCATTTATTTAAGTCTTCTTTGATTTCCTTTAACAGTGTTGTGTAATTTTCTATATATACGTCCTTTGCATCTTTAGTTAAATTTATTCCTAGGTATTTGATTCTTTTAGTTACTATTGTAAATGGCATTTTACTGGTGTACAGAAATGCTACCGATTTTTGAGCATCGATCTTATAGCCTGTGACATTACTGAACTCCTTTATAAGTTCTAGAAGCATAGTTGTAGATTTCTCAGGGCTTTCTACATATAGGATCATGTTGTCTGCAAGTAATGAAATTTTTGCTTCTTCTTTTATAATATCTTTTTCTTGCCTCAGTGTTCGAGCAAGTACTTCTGAGACAATGTTAAATAGGAGTAGTGATAGTGGGCATCCTTGTCTTGTTCCCAATCTCAGAGGGAAGGCTTTTAGGATTTCACCATTGAAAATGATGTTAGCTTTGGGTTTTTCATATATACCCTTTATCATGTTCAAAAAGTTTCCTTCTATTCCTATCTTTTGCAGTGCTTTTATCAGGAAAGGATGCTGTATTTTGTCGAATGCTTTTTCTGCATCTATAGAGATGATCATGTGATTTTTTTTCTTTCAGTCTGTTTATATGGTGTATTACATTGATTGATTTTCTTATATTGAACCATCCTTGCATACCTGGGATGAAGCCCATTTGGTCATGGTGTATACTTCTTTTGATATGTTGTTGAATGCGATTAGCAAGTATTTTGTTGAGGATTTTAGCATCTAGGTTCATTAGAGAGATTGGTCTGTAGTTTTCCGTTCTTGTGGTATCTTTGTTTGGCTTTGGTATTAGGGTAATGTTGGCATCATAGAATGAGTTAGGCAATATTCCTTCTTCTTCTATTTTTTGGAAGAGCTTAAGCAGGATTGGTGTTAGCTCTTTCTGGAATGTTTGGTAGAATTCAGCTATGAAGCCATCTGGTCCTGGGCTCTTCTTAGTTGGGAGGTTTTTTAATGACTGAGTCTATCTCTTTACTAGTAATTGGACTGTTGAGTTCATGAAGTTCTTCTTTCATCAAAGTAGGCTGTTTGTGAGTTTCTAGGAATTTTTCCATTTCCTCTAAATTATCATTCTTGTTGGCATATAATTTTTCAAAGTATCCTCTTATGATACTCTTTATTTCTGTGGGGTCAGTAGTGATATCCCCTTGCTCATTCCTTATTTTGTGTATTTGCATCTGTTCTCTCTTTTTCTTTGTTAGTCTGTCTAAGGGTTTGTCAATTTTATCGATCTTCTCGAAGAACCAGCTTTTGGTTTTGTTTATTTTTTCTACTGCTTTCTTATTCTCAATTTCATTTAGTTCTGCTCTAATCTTTGTTATTTCCTTCTTTCTACTTCCTTTAGGTTTAGTTTGTTGTTGTTTTTCTAATTCCTCCAGGTGTGCAGTTAGATCTTAAAATTTAGCTCTTTCTTCTTTTTTAATATATGTATTTATGGCTATGAACTTCTGTCTCAGGGCAGCTTTGGCTGCATCCCATAGGTTTTGATATGTTGTGTTGTCATTTTCATTAGTTTCAAGGTAGTTACTGATTTCTTTTGAGATTTCCTCCTCGACCCACTGTTTGTCTAAGAGTGTGTTGTTTAACTTCCATATCTTTGTGCCTAATCTGTTTCTCTGGCCCTTAGTGATTTCCAATTTCATTTCATTGTGGTTGGAGAAATTACTTTGTATAATCTCAATCTTTCTGAATTCATTGAGAGTTGTTCTGTGGCCTAGCATGTGGTCTGTCTTGAAGTATGATCCATGTACACTCGAGAAGAATGTAAATCCTGCTGTATTTGGGTGTAGTGCTCTGTATGTCTATTAGGTACAGGCCCTCTAATGTATTATTCAGAGTCTTTGTTTATTTATTGATTCTCTGTCTAGATGTTCTGTCTAATGGTGATAATGGTGTATTAAAGTCCCCAACTATAATTGTAGAGACATTTATTTTTCCACTTAGTTTTTCCAGAGTTTGCCTCATGTATTTTGAGGCACCCCGATTAGGTGTATAAATGTTTATGATTGTTTTCTCTTCTTGAGAGATTACCCCTTTTACTAATATATAGTATCCATCTTTGTCTCTTACAATAGTTTTGCATTTAAAGTCTATTTTGTCTGATATTAGGATAGCTACTCTTGCCCTTTTTTGGCTATTGTTTGCTTGTAAAATTGTTTTCCAGCCATTCACTTTCAGCCTCCTTGAATCCCTGCGTCAAAGTTGGGTTTCTTGTAGATTGCATATAGATGGATCATATTTCCTTATCCATTCTGCCAATCTGTGTCTCTTGACTGGTGAGTTTAATCCATTAACATTCAGTGTTATTACTCACAATGAATTTCTTACATTAGCCATATTTTCTTTGGGTTAATGTATGTTATATGCTGTTTTTATTTCTTTTTGCTTTTTTAGTTGTTCTTACACTCTCCTCCAACTCTCTCTCCCCTGTTTTTCCCATTCAACTTGTAGAACTTACTTTAGTATTTCTTGAAGTGCAGGTTTCCTACTGGCATACTCTCTTAATTTCTGTTTGTCTGTGAATATATTGAACTCTCCATCATTTCTGAATGCCAGTTTTGCTGGATAGAGTATTTAGAGAATACTAAAAGAAGTTTTTTCTTTTAGTACTTTGACTATGTCATACCACTGTCTTCTTGCCTCCATGGTTTCAGATGAGAAATCAGCACTTAATCTTATTGTGCTTCCCTTGTCTGTGATGGTTCTCTTTTCTCTTGCTGCCTTGAGTATTTTCTCTTTGTCTTGAGCATTGGACATTTTGACAAGTATATGTCTTGGAGTTGGCCTGTTGGGATTTATATTGTTTGGGGTGCGCTGTGCTTCCTGGACATGTACATCCATCTCTCTCAATATAGTTGGGAAGTTTTCAGCCATTATTTCCTTCAACACTCTTTCTGTTCCCTTTCCCTTCTCTTCTCCTTCTGGGATGCCTATAATGTGTATGTTTGTGCGTTTTGTGTTGTCAGTTAAATCCCTAAGTCCCTGCTGGATTTTTTCTATCTTTTTATCTATCTTTTCTACTATCTGTTTGATTTTATATGTATTGTCTTCCACATCACTAATTCTTTCTTCTGCCTGTTCAAATCTGCTGTTATGTGAATCCAGCATCTTTTTTATTTCTTGGATTGTGCCATTGATCACCATGATATAAGTTATCTTTTTATGTATGTTTACAATTTCTTCAGTATGTTCTCCCAGTGTCTTCTTAATATCCTTAATCTCTTCCTTCACTTCATTAAGTTGGTCCATGATATTTGTTTGGAAAGCTTTGATTAGTTGTTCAATGTCCTGCATCTCTTCCTGGTTTTTAGTTTGTTCATTGGACTGGTCCATGTCTTCCTGTTTCTCAGTGTGGTTTGTAATTTTTTGTTCCCCTCTAGTCATCATTTTATCTTGATGGGCTTATTCAGTTGATTAGCTTCTCTCTCTGCTCTAGAGTTTTATTTAGCTGGTGGTTCTGCGTGTGTGTTAACTTTTCTCTTTGACACTTTGTTTTTCTTATTTTATTTCCTTGCTTCTTTCTATGTTCCCTTGAAGGCAAAAGATTAGGGCCAGAGGAACTGAAAGATGTGAGAAAGGAAGAAGGATAATAGTAATATTGATAAAAGTTAGAAGAGGGGCCATATAAGACATAGTAAAATGAATATTTAACTCCTGTAGGCAGTGTAGAGTAATAGGAAAAAAGTGGAGTACATGCAATGAACTGGGAAACCAAATAGAGGAAAATATATGTAATGATTTAGAAGGCCAGAATGATGAGGAGAGAGAGAAAGAATAAAGAAAGGGCTGAAAGTAAAACGTTAATGATAATTAAAAAAGAAGAAAACAGAATAGATAGAATAGAAATTGACACCCTTGAAGTTGTGGGCTAATGAAAAAAGGTGGTATGTAAGAACCACAACAGAAAGCAGAAGGTAGAAAGATGAAGGAAGGAAAAGAGATAGTGTTGGGAGACAAGAATGGGACAGAGAATGGGAAATCATGGAAGAAGAAGCACAGCAAAGAAGAGACAAGCTAGCAGCATGATTCTTTCCTGAGCAATCCACC
>JAQZBX010071663.1:0-15199 GCA_029593785.1 Cabassous unicinctus | reverse complement strand
GATTTGGACTTTTCACGGCCTTGGAACTGTAAGTTTCTACTCCAAATAAACCCCCTTTATAAAAGCCATACCATTTCTGGTACTTTGCATTGCCACCCCTTTGCAAACTAAAAGATATACTTTCATGGACTCAGAACTGTAAGCTTTTAACCTAATAAATTCCCATTGTAAAAGCCAATCTATTTCTAGTATATTGCTCCCAGCAGCATTTAGCAAACTAAAACACTTCTAAGTCAGCTTTGGGGCATTTTAAACATCTATTACAACAACAACAACAAAGCTTGATTTTGCCCAGATTAAGAGAAAAGAAAAATACGGTGGAATTTTTTTTTATTCTTTTGGCTTCTCTTTTTCATAAAAGGAAAAAATAAACAAATCCAAATTCGAGAAATCTGGATGTTTCTCATCATGAGGCTTAAACATCTGCATTTTTTCACTTCTCATCCAGATGTTTTTGGTCTTATATAAATCTAGCTAAAGTGAAGCATAATATCAAGCAATTATCTGGGGACTTTGATTAATCCATGTTTTGAGAGTCCTATTTCTTGTCTAGCTCAGAACACATTACTAATGTGGTCAAAGGTACTGTAAGTTTGTTCCTTGTATGGGCCAGTTATTTTTTATCCATTCCATGACCACAGAGTTCTAGCCCTAGCCAGCTCTCTGGAAAATGAGTGTCCATGGTCCTATAGGCAGGCATGCAAGAAATGAAATGGCCAATGTTACCACTTAGTAAAGCAAAATCTGCATTTCCCGTGGATGGTAGGGCAGCAGTGGCCTTTGTGTATAAAACAATAATTATAACAGCAACACTTAGCTAGTTCTCACTCTCTGACAAACATTATTCTAAACACTTTATATATATTAACTCATAATGTTCATAATATTCACACCAACCCTTTGTGTATGGGGACAATATCCCCACTTTACAGATGGGGAAATTTCAGAGAATGGTTAAGTAACTTGCCCAAAGACAAGTCTGATGAAATTCCTACTTTTTCTATGCATTTTCCCATATCTCTTCTGTCAAGAAGGTTGGGACTCTGGATGTATTGGTTGCCTAGAACAAATACCAAAGGTGACAGGAACTCAGTTATTTTGCATACTGAATTCATTTTTAGAACTGCTACTGTGACACATTCTATGGCTGGTACAGTAGGTTAATCTCATCCATTCTTCCACCCAATATGCTAATTATAGGCACAAAACTTACCCTTTGCCAAAAAGAGAGGCAATGTTTTGGTTGGAATTACATCAACATATAAAATATATACTTAGGAAAAAGCACTGTGTGGTTAGGAGCAATGAATGCCATTGGGTGGCCTCATAGAACTAAATTATCTGAACGCTCTGAGGAGAAATGATTTGTTTGGCAAAATGCTTAAGACACTTTGATCTCCAACCACTAATTGACTTAGAATCCTAAAATCCAAAGCTAGACAAGGATGTAGAGAGACAATCTATTCTAAATTTCTCATTTTCCTTTTTTTACTGCCCTGAAAGAGAAAAAAATTTCAGGAAAGATACTTTCCTCATATTTTAATGGACTACAAAGATTGTAGCTTCATGGATGATTCCCAAGTCTATTTATTCATTTTGTTAACAAATGTGATGTGATAACATAGTCTATGACCAGCATTGTTATGGGTGCTTAAACAATAGCAAGGAATAAGACATGGACATTGATCTTCAGAAACTCATCAATTTGGTGTTTTCTGCTTCAGAAGTTGAAGGCTGTACTGTCTATAACTTTCCTATTTTCTCTATTTCATCTTCTAGTGTTATCTAAAACAATTGCACAACATTTTAGAAAGAGGGAACTATGTTCTATGTTTTATGAACTATGTTCATTAAACCCTATTTACTTTTACTTCTGGTCACAAAGCTAGACTACAGTTCCCAGCTTCCCCAGCCAACATCCCACCCCTGCTTGGCATGTGAGTGGTTTTATGGATCTATTTGGGCCAACCTCCAAGCTCCCTCTCTTTTCCAATATACCTGCTGAATGGAAAGAACTTCTTGGACCTAGAAGAGAGCACAGCAACAAAATGGAAAGGGACTAGCTCTGAATGACTATATGGGGACAGAGCTTCTTCCCATGACCCTGTCTAATCTTCATTAGACTGTGATGTGATCAAGGAATAGATTTTTATTATGATTAAGCTGTAGAGATTTTGGGGGTTGTAGTTAACAAAAGTTATCTGCTTTTAATAATATAATCTCCCTTATAAGATTTCCATCATAAGGTGGAAATCATCTGATCACTGTGCCTTAAATTTTGGTGATGTGATTCCTTGGGTTCAAGCCTTACCCAATTTTCAATTCCTTTAAACATTTTTGACAAGATCACTCTCTGCACCTCCTCCCATCACTCAAACACACTTTAAAATATCTTTTGTTGCTATTTGTATGTCTTATCCAGTTTCTTTACATTATTTTAAAACTTGTGACAAATATCCCCCAATTTCTGCCTCCTGGAGTTTGTTTCTCTCTAATTAAATCACTTCAATGCCTTCATTTTAAGATCAGAATTATTTATTCTAAAGTAAGGTGAAGAAATTAAAGGGCACCAGAAGATGAGAACTAAAGACCAAACACCATTATTTCCTTTTTTGAGAACTTAGATTATAACCGTTGGAGTATGTGTAATTCTTTATTCTTAAACCAGTTTTGCAGAAGAACATTACCTTTCCTGACTATTACTCTATTCCAAACACCTCAACAGTTGTTCCAGCAGCAAATATACCTCTCATTATGTTGGTTTTATTCTTGTCCTTACAGTGTTAAGAAGCTCAATTAAGAAGGTAGGTTAAACACTTGAAAATAATTCTTTTGATACAACTGACTTTCTTGAGAATCTATGGAGTCTTTGTTGAGTTGATTTTTCTTCTTTTGTATTCCCCGACCTCCTCAGATATGCCTTTTCTGCTATGATCCAAGTCACATCCTTGCTCCATGTCTCATCACCTTACACCAGGACTATTATAACAGCCTCCTAGCTGGTCTCCCTGACTCCAGTCTCCTTCCCTATTCAGTTCTTCCCACATACTGCTCTCATCTGAATGCTCTGACATCTTATTTCTTATCATGCCCTCACGCAGATTTCTGCTGTTGCTAGGCAATTGTGCTTGCTATTGGCTAAATATGACTCTGTTCTTCCATCAAATATCACATGTGCTATTCTCTGAACCCAGAAAATTCCAATTCCTCAACACTGTTCCCTCTATTCCAAATCTCTCTTACCCAAGTTGGCACTGAATCGCCCCACCTCACTTATCTACTCTGCATGGACAATATTAATTTTCATAAACTGAAATGTGTTTTGCAAATACTCCATTCTTCCATGCATATGATTTGTAAACTTTTGTGGACACAGCTTTAATTTAAGAAAATTCCTATTACACTTTATGCAGTGTTCAGTACACAGTGGACACTTAATAAATATTTATGATTGACTTTAGTACCATCTGGCGGAAATGTGGTTGAGCAAACAGCAGTGGTCATTTGGGAAAATATGTTTAGATGCATATAGGTGATTTTACAAGTTCTGATGTCACAGTAATTAAATGGAGTATTGAATAACCTTCTCAGATTGCCTGTGGTTGATTTCAGTTCTTAAAAAAGGGCAAGTTTGACATGACAGAGTTTGAAGTAAATGATTACTTTTTTTTATCAAACAGCCCCATACATTCATCACATTACTAAACACTGTGACCGCCTATGAAACATCTTAGAACAAAAAATGCATGAGTAATAAAGAAGTTGGAGTCAGACAGTATTCAACATTAAATTCTCTCCCAGAAAAGAACAACAATGATTGTAAGTGTTCAATCTTAATTGGTCACTATGGAATTATTTTCTGTATTAAGTTGACTCTGCTTTTATCAGTTTTACTATCTCACCTTGGGAAATGAATCAAGGGGTTTAAAGATTTATACTTGCAATTTTTAGGATATTTCTCTTGATCATTATTTAATTTTCTAGAAAAAACTTATTGCAAACCAACCAATTTATTTAACAATATACTGCCACAGGGCAGTAAATGTTTTACACCAGTGGTTCCACACTCTTGTAAGCACTTCACATGTCACATGTGTCGAGTTTCCTGCCTTTTCTTGCCATAATTTCCTCCCTTCTCACATTTGCCATTTTAAAACTTATTACAGAAGTAATCGTTATGGTACTACTCATTTTCATGTTCTCTCGAATTTCTCTGTAAACTTCTCTTTAGTCACTGAACTCTGCTCCCCTGCATGTAACTCTCTTTCCTACTTTTAAGACCACTATGTTAGCCATCAATCTTCAAACAAAGTATCAAACTTTCACGTTGTTACCTTGGGTTCAAGCCTTACCAGAAGTTCACAGATGTCTTTGCATCCATTTTTTTTATATGAGAGTGATTGAAAGCAGAACAGATTTGGATCTTATTTCAGTCAGGCTTAGAGGGGACAAGGAAAGATATTGTCTTACTTCTTCTCAGGAACCATTCAACTACCTTCCAGAGTTTCCTTAGATTGGAGCCACCCACCAGATTTTTTATCTTGCTAGGTTAAACCTGTGTACATGTTGTACATCTCCTTGAGCATTTTTGTTTTCAATGAAGTTTTTATTTCCTATGTATCTATTGCTATTGTTATTTTGTCATTTGTCTTATCATTTCTGATATTTTCAGAATACTTCACCTTAAAGTAGCCTCGATTTTATATAGTATGTATGCTTTTGATAGATGAGCTAAATACATTTGTTATGTATGTGTGGGAATATTTACACCAGTATTTTTCTAGATTTCCAAAATCCATTTCAGCAAAAAATTAAGTAATTTTTCCTATATTATGGGGAAGTTGAAGACTACATCATGTTCTAGACTAAATATATATTATACTTTATGGACAGATATATATATATGATATTTTAAAAATATCAGATGAAAATCAAATTTTGAAGTGCCATATAGAAATACATTTTTTATAGATAGTGTACATATTGGTTCCTGAAAATGGTATAAAAGATTTCTTGTCAAGTTCCCCAGCACAAGTGTGAATGCTCTGTTTTTGAGTACCTACTAGTAGTGAAAGGACACATTGTGGCCAGCCAACTCAAATTGCTACCCATGTTTAATCACTGTAAATAAAGGAAGCAGAGAGACCCATGTTATATTTTCAGAACTGGCATGCGCAGTAAAGAACTATTTTTTAAAAATACCACTAAACATTCTATTTGAATTAACCTAGAATTCTGTGAGTAACAAAATAATAAAAAATACAATTGATCACTTAAACATATACCACTCACTTCATGCAAATTATTAACTTAGTAATTATACATAGCATTAAAGAACAACCAGAGAAAATACAACTTTTAACACTTGGAAAACAGTTCAGAATTGCTAACTTTACATTCTGAAATACCTATAGTTTGTGCAAAGGCAAAATCACCTTTGTCACTGGAAAAACATACATGTATGAAACACCTACACACGTTGAACAGGACTTTTCAAAGGAGCAACTAATTGTCCTGTTGTGAAATGAATATGTATCACTTCTAAAGTTTTCACATATTGTTGATGCATATTGTATCTTGTGAAAGGCTGAATATAGAAAAGCAACAGATAAGCAAGTATTTTGAACAAAACTGTTGGTCACAGGGAATCAATAATGAAAGTGGTTGCAAGAAATAATCAGCACATATTATCTAATATTCTCTTACACATCTGAGTTTCACAATTACAAGGGCTGAACAAACTCTTAATTTTTACACACTGTGTACATGTGTCCTTTTTTATATTTGTCCCAAAACATGATCTAAGAACCACTTGCAAAATGCCAGAATGAATCTTGATTAACAATTGACCCCCACAGGCATCTAGGTGGAGAGAAGATTGATTGTTCTCCAAATTTGATGAATTGGAAAGAACATAAAATAGTAATCCACAATAAATACTTAGAATAAGGGCACATTCCTTAGCATAAATATGCAATATGTTAGATAATTCACAGAAATTTTCTGTTATGATACAATCACAGTTACTATATAAGTAAATGAGAAGTTTAGTTTATCAAATATACTATTTGAAGCACCAGGAATTGAGATACTTCTGCAGGAGCCTTGCACACATGGCCAAGCAGATACTGTATATGTACAGAATAGTCTGTTCACAACTACATTACAGATGAGAATCACTGCAATTGCTGCTCTACCACTAGTAAACATGAAGTATCTAGCACTTCATCTATGAATGTTTTTGTATTACTTATTTTCTATTGCTGACACTTGCAGTCATATATTTAAATTCAAACTCCAATGAATGATGCTGAATAAAAGTAGGAAGATGCTCATATCTTTATACAGAGCTTATAGCAGGTCAAGAGATCGTTTGGGGAAAATTCCAAATACGAATTTGTTAGCAAACGATCAAATGTGAACTTTAAAAGTGTTTTCAAAGTTGTAAAACTTTTGAAATTAGATAGAAAGCCATATGAGTTGTTCAAAATTCGCTTATAGATGACCCTGGCTATAATTAATATTTAATAAATAATATTAAATTATTTACTTAATATTTTAATTCAAGGCAGTCTTCCATTCTAGTATTTTAAGTGAAAGAGTAATCAATGGATTGAAGAAAAGAGAAACAGAGCATTTTAGTAACAGTCTGTCTATTCATTTGCTTTAGAAATGCACATTGTTTACCTACCTACCAGTTTGTCTACAAAGGATGTGCTTACTTAACAAAACTAAATGTTTTTATTATGAGATGTTTATTAGTTTACAGAAGTTGTCCATTATGTTGAAGATGTTCTGAAACACATATTATCTTACCTGATCTTCCCCTACAATCTTCCAATTCAGGTGCCTCAACATTGCTTTCTTGATAATCCTAATTTTTCAGTTACTCTTTACAAGTTATCTTTCCCCCTTAAAATTAGTTCAGAATTTTCAAGTTCAATTACTCTTAAAGTTTTCCTTATTTTAAATACTGTGTAAATACTAAAATATTCATAAACATGGGGAAGATAGCTCCCCCACTAAGCTTCCAGTCCTTGTGGGATCATAAAACCTATGCTAAACAAGTTTTTTTTTTCATTTTCAGAAAAAAATCAAACTGTGCATTGGAACCAGATACCCTACTACAAAAGCAGGTCCCCCCCCACTATTCTGGAAATTAAAATGAAAATATTTAAGTATAAAAGCAATTTCTGTGTCTTTTTCTTCAAATATTTTTTCGGAACCTCAGTCATATTAGATGTAGTTTATGTTTGGCATAGCAGAAATTCTGTATGCTCACATAGCTGTTCAGAGGAATTTGGATTTTTCACTACCAAATATCACTGGTGAAGCTAAGCTCTTTGGATGATAATGGTAGCAGGGAACTGTTCCTATGAAATTCTTGGGTATCTTTCAAAGCATTCTTAAGGGGTAGCTGTCCATTGAGTAGTGTCAGAGGCAGGTTACAATAAGTGTGCTGGTTGCCTAAGGAAGGTACTGGCAAGGTGGTAGTTGGCATCTCATGTTTATAACCTCTGCAACAGTGTCTCATTTGCATTGAATCTGAGTGGTGGAAATCAGGGAGATCAGCTTGAGATGACGCCAGAGTGGCCGAGGTACTGGTCATAGCAATAGAGGGTATAGGCTGCAGTTCTCCAAAAAGTCCTTGTTCTGCAGAGTCCAGAACATGGCACTGAGATAGCATTTCTTTTTTCTTGATGGGCATTTCATATACTAAGTGCTTCCAAAATTTAGAATTTAATCTGCTGCTTTTGGGTCCCTTCCACTTGATCAGGGACAGAAGTTTGATGCTGTGCTTTAATGATTCCACTTCCTGGCAACTCACCTTCCCTTTTAATTCTGTACACTGAATCAAAATCACTTTGATTTCTCCACTGACTAGCATGCTATGGAGTCTGCTTTCCAATTCGAAAATACTCCATCCCCGTCTGAGAATATAGTCTGGAGTTAGCACGATAATAAGTCTTCTGCTTTGCTCAACACATCTTGTGAGATCTTCAATGTATGCTACAAATCACAGAAAGAGAGAAAGAGTAAAACAAAGACATTTCCAGTCTTTAAAGCATTAGGTTTTCACTGTAGTAAAAGTAAATATCCAGTCTTTCACTAAGGTACATCACATTTTCTTTTCTTTAATTGTACACTCAGAAAACCCATTTCCTTAAATTTTTTTTATAAAAAGCAATTGCTTATCATTGTTATTTTCTTTTCCCTCAGCATTACTTACAGTGTTCTATTTGCTAACATAAACTCTGACTTTTTTCAGAGCTTAAATGTATTTCAGAGATTTTTATTTATTTAATATTTCCATTCAAGGCAGACTTCCATTCTAGTATTCTAAGTGAAGGAGTAATGAATGGATTGAAGAAAAGAGAAATAGAGCATTTTAGTAAATGCAGAGTTAATATATTTATGGGTTTGGTTTGTTTCTCCCACCCCCATCACCAGTCTCCAACTACTAAACAATTGCAGGATCTGAATACACCAAGTACTGGAAAGATAATTGTGATATAAAGATGCTGGAAAATCTCCTATAGAATCATAGTTTGTTTCTCAGAATACTTTTAGCATTTGCAACCTAGGTCTTCCATTACGCCCTTCAAACCTGGAGATAGAGAAGGAGTGTGTGTGTTCATGAGTTTAATTTAAACCAGCTGCTTTTGGTTGGGGGAAGGGGTGGAGTTGGAGCTGGGGGATGGTGTGGAATCAACATTGGAGGAGGAGTATATCATTTGAGAAATGACTTTGCCTTACTCACAGAACAATTCTGAAAGAGAAGTGAATATATTATGGCCTTTTCATGGTTGAAAAACACTCAGACTAATTCTAAATTTATTTATCCCTTGGAATAATTCTTTTGCAATCATGCTTCCCAAAGTCTTATCAGTCAAAGAGGGAAACTCACACGTGTTAACAAATGAAGACTTGGACACCGGTGCTGCAACAGAGAGCTGTCTTTACTAAGCAAAGCACAAGGCCTTGCTTAATGTACAGTGCCCTCTAGTAGAAGCAGTGCTTTACAGAAGCATAGTAACATGTTCACTGCAAATATGCCTAAGGTTACAGACTGCTTTCAAGGAGTCATGTCCAGTACAAAGTGTAGGGGCCACCAAACAGCCCAGTACAAGCCATTTGAAAATAACTTAAACTTATTATACAGATGTATATTTTACAGATGAACTCTCTTTTCCAGGGTTTTATTTCTACCAATTGGCAGCATGAAAATTTTACAAGTGAATGTGCAAACTTTCTACACACCCTACAGATAAACAAAAGATTTTTTAAGAAATACACATAGAATTGCTATTTAACAATTTGTTGTTATTGTTATTTTGATTTTTCACTTAGTACATTTCTCATACATTATTTACAACGACTGTATCTAAAGAGGATAAGACAATTTTTAAGTGGGTAGGGAACCTCTTAAGAACTTTAAGTGTTTTAGTTTAAAGATTATGTATTCAGGGGGGAAATGAGCATTGATACCTGGACAGAAGGAAGGGAGGGAGGGAGGGAGGGAGGGAGGAAGGAAGGGAAAGAGAGCGAGAAAAGCAGGAAGGCAGGCAGGAAGAAAAACACAAACCACACCAGTAGCAATGGGGGAAGTTATCACTCTTTAGTCATCTCTTAGAGAACTAGTGAAACAGAATGGAAGGAAAGGTAGAAAGTTTCAATAGAGTGGAAAAATATTATCCCAAAGTATCAACAGGTCTGACTCTTCATTTTCTTCCTTTCTTTCTGCTCCCAAAAAGAAAGAAGTTATGTGGGAAGCTTCATCATTAGAAGTTGGATCTGTAAGATACAGTAAAATAAACTATCATGCATCTTTCCCATTATTCTTTTCACCTTTCCTCCAAAAACAAATAAAACACAAAACAAAATAAAAATCCCAAACCCAGAATCATGGTATAAGTGCATGAGTCTATGAAAATACAGTTTAACCAGGTAAGTTATGGGTTAATTTTTAATTTCATAGTAAGATTATTTACAAAATAGTTTACTGAGCGATTACTCTGAATAGTATTCTTCCTTCATTAATAGCATTTCTTTATTTAATAAAAAATGATTTGTACAAACCTTGTCAGGAGCACTTATGTCACATAAAGTATATTTCTATATATAACACTATTTCTGCATGTTGGGGTGTAGCCTAAATTTACTTTGACTATAATTTTAAAAACAAAAGCTATATCTGTACATATCTCTATCTTCTTATACTTTCGACGTAACTTTTTTGTAATCTAAAACCTCTTTAAAAATAAAGTTCATTATATTAAAAATTACAACACAGGTGTCCAAAGTCTTAAAAGAAACTAAACACATACACACTAATTAATATGATTGGGATCTCATTGGCTTTGGTTTTAGAATCTTCTTTCTGGAATGGGGAAGGGAATAGGGTAACAATTTTCCCATTAGTATGGTTCTTCCCCTTCTACTATATTTTGCCACTTGACAGCTGGGCAGAATGCAATGTTTAAGATTTTTGGGGTTTCTTAGGGGCTCATTAGAATTTACATTCGCCCCCAGAAGGAATGTCTGTTAGACAGATCCCATTCAGCTCAGCTGCACAGGGTGTGGGTGTTGAAGGGAACTTTAGAGAGAGAGAGTGATCCCTGTCTCCTACATACTACACTGGCTGTGCTTATCCTGGCAAAGGCTAGTGGAGAGTTGAGGCAACCATCCAGATAATTCCATCTGAAAACCTGCTGTGGAAGAAAAAAAAGGTCTGAATTATCCTGATTTGCCCTGTGTATACATTAATCATATGTAATGGAGTCAGTCAGTCAGTACCTCAAAATTTTCCCTGGGTAGACACAGCCCAAATGTCCCAAAGAAAACATGAACTCTTTCTTGGGCCTAGAATCTCATGTTCCATTTCATTTGGTGGAAAACCAATTAGAAGTTTTTAGATGTGAAGTCCACATTTCACATTTTCTGATGGTGATCAGTGGCTGAGCAGCAATCTCAATATCTGAAAACAGCTTGGGAGGTGCCTCTAAGTGCTGCCTGGTTCTAAGGAAAAAAGAGAACGTGTCCTAACTTCCATACTCTGGCTCTTGATCTGTTTTTGTCTCCGTGTTTTTCTTTCCCCATTTCCCATGTCTACCTCTCTTTCTTTCTTTCTTTTTCCTCTCTTTTTCTCTTTATTATTTTTCTTATCTTTTCTCCCACTTTTCTAACTTTATCTCTCTCTTTGCTTTTTTCTCACCCATTCTTTTTCCTCTCCCCCTCCTTCACCCCCTCCAATTACTCTTATCTCCTTCTGCTCTCTTCTTCTCTCCCTTTTTAAGTCCTTTCTTTCTCTCTCTTTTTTTAAAGAAAAAATAAGAACCTAGCCATTATGGGAGATACAAGTAAATTAGGAAGAGACAAAGTAGGCAGAGCTAATGTTTTTTTTTTTTTACTTGCTAATCTTTAGCCAGGGAGTTTTTCCTGGTTTGCAAACAAGTGCCCAAAGTAATTCCCCCCTCACCCCAGAGTTACCTGTCTGCATCCAATGAGTGAGAAATGGAGCCTGAGCCATTAAGCCCTTGTTCTGCTTTTATATGTATTGCCCATGAGTTAAGAATGTTTTGTAAACATGTTTAAGGGGTTTGAAGAAGAAGAAAAAGAAGATGAAGCAGCAGCAGCAGCAGCAGCAATAGCAACAACAGATACTGAATGTGACCCTCAAAACATAAAATATTTATCATCTGGACTTCTACAGAGAAGATTTGCTAGACCCTAAATTAGAGATCAGTCAAGGTGTTCAGGTTTGGTAAAGTTCCAAATAAACTAAGCAGAAACAGTTATCACATTAAGCTATTACTGGTCTACTGCTGGTGAAGTCTCTTACAGGCAGTGAAGTTTCACTTGGTAGGGCTGTGGTTTTGTGGGACACATTCTAGAAACCTTTAGAAACTGTTTTCAAAAGCTTGTTATCATGAAGAGATTTACAAGGAAATGTTTTTCAAAAAATTCTCTAAATTCACATCACATACGGACCCTTATGCAAACTTGCCCTGACTTGTTCAGACAAATCTAGCAATTCAGTGGCAGGATACCTTAAAAGGCTCCTTTCCACATAAAAATGTAAAATATTTCTTAAAATAAAAGTCATTAGATCATTTATTTGCAAATTTTGGTTTGAAGTAACTTATGACAATAGAAAAGACCGAAGGGAGCTGTGTCTGATAGTCTTCTGTTTCTCTAGACAAAGCCGTGAAACCACATGACATTATCAAATATGAAACAAAGCCAGTTACATTTAACCTATTTGTGATTTCCACAATTAGGTGAGGAAAAATCCCCTAGAAGTTAGTTTGGACAGGGGTGCTTAATTTGGAATAAATTCATTTTTCACATTATATTTGCAACTGCATAGAACCTTTTATCTATGCTGGGAGTTGGCATAAAGTTAGGAAAATATTCTAGAAGAAACTGCATTGTCATTAAGCTCTCCTTAGTTATGCACCTATTACAGAAAAGAATAAAAAGCATGCTTGTAGCATTAGTATTTTTAGGAAACAAGGAGAGCAACTACCTAAAACCTTATAAAAAGCCAAGTAAATTCTATTTTAAAATCCATTTCAAGGGCATTTTTATAAACCAAAATTCTAGTGCATTTAGAGGAAAAGAAGGATTAGATCTAGAGTAAATGACTTGAAAATAAATTAGCAGGCCCCTATTACCTATAAACAAAGCAAAAAAAGACAAACCAAAGGAGGAAATGAAGAAACAAAATAAGAGCAGGAAGAATGGTGGCCCCAATAAATTGCTTCTAATGGAATGTATATACTTTTCCAAAAGAACTCAGTACTCTCCTAAATCTTTTCTACTCTGAATCAGGCTTTGCATCTATTGCAGATGTAGGTAGAAGGACTAGGGAGGAAAAAAACCTCTATATTTATGAAATTCCACGTGGACTTGCTACTGCCTAATAACCATGTGATTTCTCAAATTAATCAATTAGCTACTTATAAATTAGTTTAGCTTTGACACTTCCACTTATGTCAAGGTCACTATTAGGGACAGTTAGAATATTTTTTAAAAAGTTAAAAACCAAATACTTAGCCTGTAGACAAAGGCATAATTACTTTCCCAAGTTGAAATACCAGTTTGATAAGCTTATGTATAGCAACCATTACTTAAACAGACAAATAATTAGGGTTAGACAGGATGCATCAAAACAAATAATACTACATTAATTGTTGGCTTTTGGCAGTGGTATTTATAAAGACTGTGGGCTAATATATTAAGACTTAATATGAAGCCTTAACTTTTGACAGTGATTGAAATGGATCCTTTCGTAGTATGGAACCGTACCTAGTATGGTATGGAGAAACCAGGAAAAATAATGTAGATTTCCCATGTATCAAGGAAAGATGGGAAAGATTCAGCACTATATACTTGGAGAAATTATTAGACCTTTGCTATACCTAGAAGCTTATATTGAGAAACTTTATAATGTAGCTACTTTATAATGGAGCTTCACTGAAAAATGCTATCTACATTTTAAATATTGATATTAAATACTAACCTATTGAAAGAGTTATATAGGTTGACAAACTGACTTTTTATTTTGGTTAATGTCGCTAAAGCTTCTGTGTATTGATTCTGCCTCTGGTAATGTAAGATTCTCTGTGTTTCTGCCACATAAGTGAACATTACTTAATTTTTATTTAACCAGATATGGTGGGGGCAAACTTTCTAAACCGCATGTGACATTGCTTGTCCTACACAAAATTTTCCTGTTCCCTTCCCAATCCAAGTCGTTGGGTTTATAATTCACAATAGCTAGCTGGGCTAAATTTCTTAGGCAGGGGTTTTGTTATCCAGTGATCTTAATTAATTCTGGTTAATTAATCCATGTCGACCAACAGTCAACATGGATTTGCTAAGAGCTCATGTGTGCAGGGAACTGTTTATTTATTTACAGTTCTGTCTTTGGAGGCTATATTTCTGGTCGTGAGTCCTTTACTCTTGCTACTCTATTTTACCTGTCAGAAGATGGGAAGTGTGCTAGTGGGAAGAATCCACTCTGAAATGCTGTCCACATCTCTTTTGCCTTGTTAATTACCCCCCTCCAATTCCCTTTGCCCTACATTTATCCCCTTCTTGTTTCCTATCTTCTTTCTCTTCTTTCTTACCTCTTCACCTAGAGTAGAGGTGGGTGTAGCTGTTTGGCAATTTGATGTAATTATGAATTCCAAAAATATAATTGGATCATGGTTGTAAACTGATCTGTTAATCTGGGCATGATTAAGTTATGATTAGGGCGTTGACTGGGCCACGTCAGTAGGGCGTTCAGCCCGACCCCTTGGAGGGTGGGGGAATCGAATATAAAAGGCAAGGCAAAGGACAGAGGAAGCAGTTTTTTGAGTTGCAGTTCTGAAGTTGGAGTTTTGATGTTGGAGTTTTGATGTTGGAGAGAAGGCCACAGGAGAAGAGAAGCGAGCCATTCGCCTGATAGTCTACAGCTGACCTTGTGGAGGAACCAGAGGCGCTAAGCCCAGAGAGAAACGCAGCCCCGGGAAGAGAGGAACCCAGGAAGCCTGAACTCTGACAAACGTCGGCAGCTGTCTTGTTCCAACACGTGGCAATAGACTTTGGTAAGAGAAGAAACTTACGCTTTATGGCCTGGTAATTGTGGACTTCTATCCCCAATAAATACCCTTTATAAAGACCAACCCATTTCTGGTATTTTGCATTAGCACCCCTTTGGCTGACTAATACAGTGGTTAATGGGATACATGGGGGGATATTGAAAGTAAATGTAGAAAACAGCAAAGAATCTGCAAAGTGTCTTTCCTCTCCTCTTTTCTCTTTTCATCTCATGCCTTAGAAAATAGTAGGTATAACTAATTCTAATCAGTGCATCCTTACTGAATTGGGATGAGACTACTTGTTGGTTACATAGTTTTTTCTTTGGCTCCTCCAGTACTTAAGACAATTAATTTTCTCCTGGTCTTTTAGTATATCTTAAAGGCTTTGCTCTTTGTGTCATCCAAAGAGTAGATCTCCTGATTAAAATTCTACACAATGGATTCTATTTCTACCTCAAAATTTCCTGCGAAATCTTACTCCATTGAACTCAATTACATTTCTGGGCATGTTGAAGTCCACTTCCCTCTCTCTTGTCTCTAACATGAAAGTAATTGTGTGCATATATAATTTTATACCATGTAAGGAGTAAATTGAACACAATGTGTTA
>JAQZBX010071662.1:0-15200 GCA_029593785.1 Cabassous unicinctus | reverse complement strand
AAATCAAATTGAACTTCTAGAGATGAAAACGACAACGTATGAGATGAAAGCATACTACGTAGGATTAATGTCAGAATAGATACTTTGGAATAAAGAGAACCAAACCTGAAGACAGAGCAACAGGAACCATGCACAATGAAACAGAAAACAAAAAGGAGAACAAGAAAACGACATCAGTGACCTGTGGGGACTCTTTCTAGACCTACCGCCTGTGTAACTGGAGGCTCCGAGGGCAGGCCAGGAGCGGCGGTGCAGCAGGCGGCTGCTGAAACGGCTCCTAGCGACCCCACCTCCCGGCACTCAAGCCCTTGAGCGTGGCTGGGCCGGCGACTTACTCCTAATGAGCAGGCTGTGCCGTCTATGAGGTTAGGCACAATAGGCTGGGCCTTCTGCCTTCTCTTGCTCGCTCTGGTTCTTCTACCTTATCTTCCTTGATGAAGCGGCTGCTATGTTGTGAGCTGCCCAACAAGCAAGCCACTGAGGATGGCTTCCAGCTGACAGCCATCGAGGAGCTGAGGCTGCCAGTCCAAGCCAGGAAGCCCGAGTGCTGCCAGCAGCCACGTGAGGGAGCCTGGAGGCACCTCCTCCCCAGTTGAGCCCCGAGATGACCGCAGCCCTGGCCGACACCTCGACTGCAGCCTGCGAGACACACTCACATTCCTGACTCACAGAAACTGCAAGCCATGAAGTTTTGGAGTAATTTGTTATCCAGTGATATATAACTAATACAAAGGGCCTGAAAAAAATACTTGAAAAATGAATGGCCCCAAACTTCTGAAATTTGGTAGATGCTATAAAGTTCAATGAACCTTAAGCACAAGAAACATAAAGAAAACGGTATCAAAGCAGATTGTAACCAAATTGCACAAAACGAGAACTAAAGATAAAATCTTAAAAGCGGCTGGGCTGGGGGAGGGCGTGTTATCTACAGAGGAGCAAAGATGAGGTGATGGCAGCCTTCCCACTGGAAACGACGGAAGCCAGAGGACAGTGGAGCATCAACCGGAAAGTACTGGAAGCAAAAAACCAGCGATCCAGCTACAGCCAGTGAAGAGTCCTTCAAAAGCAAAGGTGAGATAAGGACTTCCTCAGACATGCGAAAGCTGAGAAAATGTCCCCTGCACGGCAAGAAATGTTAAGTCAAGTCTGCAGATTGACGGAAGCAATGTCGGATGGAAATATGGGTCTACACAGAAGAATGAGCAACACCAGAAGTGGGAAATGCATGCATAGATGTAAGATTTTTAAAATTACCATTTATATTCCCTTAAAAGATAACTGACTAGTTACACAAATGTAATAACGTATTACGGTGTTTATAGCATGTGTAAGATAAAGTTTACGGGGAACTGGAAGACTGTGGCTGTAAAGCTCTTTGTGCATAAAGCGGCACCGTGCTCCTTGAAGCTGACTGCCTTGAGTTAGCATGCACACGACAGGTCCCAAGGCGTCTCTGAAATAACAAAGCAGAGTTCTAGTTAGAAAATCAACAGGGAGATAAAAAGAATTGGTAAAAAAAAACATCCTATTACTCCAAGAGAAGGCAGAGAAAGAGGGGAAAAGAAAACACACATGGGACAAAGAAAACAAGCAGCAAGACAGAGTTAGCCTCATCAAACCAGTAATCAATTTAAGTGCAAATGTTCTAAATACCCCAGTAAAGACGCAAAGATTATTATATTGAACACAAAAACGAGATTCAACTATATGCTGCCTACAAGAAACAAATTTTAATTATAAAGACACAAATAGATTAAAAGCAAAAAGATCAACCAAGTGGCATTCATTCCAGGAATGCAAGCGTGGCTCAACATAAGAAAATTAACATAATAGCCCACATATCAATAGAATGAAGGAGAAAAAACCCAGATGATCATTTCAATTGATACAGAAAAGGCATTTGACAAAACCCATCACCTACTCTTGATAAGAACACTCAGAAAATCGGAATTAGAAGGGAACTTGCTCAACAAGATAAAGGGCACATGGGAAAAACGCGCAGCTAACACGGTGCTCACTGGTGGAGACTGGAAGCTTCCCCAGCTCCTTCCTTCACATCACCAGCTGCGTGCTGGACTCTGGACTCTGCCTCTGATCCAGCTCCCAAATTGGCACTGGCAGGTGAGCCTGGGCAGGGTGGGGTCCATCTCCCTCCATCGCTGCGGTGCCCCTGGCCCCAGGGCGGTGGCTGGCGCACAGTGGGCATTCAGCAAGGCTGGGTGGGTGGACGGAAGAGCTCAACCCCTCTCTCCCCCAGCCTCCCTCCTCCAGCTCTGACTCGCTCCTTGGCAGCTTCCCTCAGAGATGTCAGAGAGGCTTCCAGAACCACAGGGTAACACTCCCTGGTCTGCAGGTCGACAGGCCACCTCCCTACCTGGGAGCCGAAGGCTGCCCCTGCCCCCAGCGTCGTCGCCGGCCCTGCTCCGTGAGCTGCTCTCCACTCTCGCGTCACCGCTCTCCCTGCCAGCACACCGCGCACACGGGGGCTCTGCGAACCCTGCTGCCGGAACTCTCTCCGCTCCACAGCCACGCCAAGACCCAGCCCTCCGCGAGGCCTGCCCTGTCCCTTAATGCCTCCTCTGCTCCCAGGACGCTGGGCAGCTCCTCTGAGCCGCTGCCCTTGGCTATTTATACCAGCAGCCCCCGAACAAGCACGGGGCAGCCCTGGCTCCTGAGGGCCGAGACTCAGGCCGTCTCAGCGTGCGCCACTCTGCTCGTGGCCCTGCCTTTCCTCTCTCCAAGATGGCCACCTGCTCAGGCCCTATGGCCGAGGCCGCCGCAGGCCCCCGCCCCAAACGGTCCTGAAGGCATGTGCAGGCCACACCGGGCCCAGGCCATCCAGGCATCCGTCCTGGCACCTCAAGCACAAGACGACGCAGCCAACGCAGTTGCCGGACGGCCTCCGGCATCCTCAGCCCTCCTGCCCTCCTGGCAGCAGTGACGGCTCAGCACAAAGTGGTCTGCTCCGCGCGTGACACACGAGCCTCCGGGCTGGCAGTTCTGAGCACGGACCTGGCTACTGGCTGGTTCTCAGCCTGGACCAGCCAGCAGGGTCAGGTAAGGCCACTGGCGGCCCTGCTTGCTGTGCGCCGCCCCTGCCGCCCCCCGCAGAGCCTCTTCACCGAGGGCAGGGGCTGAAGGGGTGGGGTATCAGAGGGCCCCGAGCGCATAAGACCTTCCGCCACCCAAGGCACCTGCACCTGCGCCCTCCCCAGGCTGTGCCTGGAAGCCTCTCAGGAGCCCCAGCAGTGGCTGCTCTGCCCGCCCCCACCCAGAAGCACGGGGCGCTGCCGCTGCCTTGGGAGGGCAGCCCCCACTCCTTCTGGGCGCGCTCTGTCTCCGTGCGGGTTTACCCCTTCCTGCCGGAAGTGCGTCCTTCTCGGCTTGGACGTGGGGGCAGGATGTGTTCTCGTGACCCGCCACCTGGCCGCCATCTTGGCGCACACCGCCCCACCTCCCCTCCGGCCTTGGGGTCACCTGCGGATCGCCCTGTTTCTTGTCATTGGCAGGGCTGAGAATCCGATCGTGAAAGGGAACGTGCTTCTCGTTTTTAATTAGTGTTTGATGATATCGCCAAGCTGTGAGTTTACGGCTTTTTTTGTAGATCTTGTGTATCTGACACTAATTACCCACAAAGGCTTTTAAAGCCGCGGCTCCACTCTGCACAGCCAAGCCAGCGACTAAGCAGAGGAAGCAGTGCCGGGTGCCTCGCTTCAGGCCTGGCCTTTCCCACCCACGCTCTGGGCTCTGGTTGAGCTCCAGCCCTGGACACCCGGGCGGTTTAGACTCCCCCAGGATCGAAGTCACAGACTCGACAGCTGGAGAGGACGCCGGGAGCCAGCTCTCCCAAGACCCCTTCCCAATGTCCCTGCTCGAGGCCCCCACGACAGGCACCGCGACGTCTCCAGCCACTGCCGGGTCCACAGCTGGCCTCCCCCAGCCGCTTGGGCACTCAGGGGCCCCCGGCCCCCGGCAGCTGCAGGCCTCTGCCGCCCTCCCACCCACTCTCCTGGCTGAGAGGCGCCATGAACAAGGAGGCTTCCGGACACGGGCGGGCTGGGGAGCACTGAAGGCCCTCTCGCCCACCTGCACCCTGCAGGAGCTGCCTGGGCCGGGGGGACGGGCTGCAGCCTGGCTCGCCACCAGGGCCCGCTCTCGCCCCGCCGGGGGTCTCCAGTAACACAACGCGAGATCCTCCGCGGCGAGGCCTGGTGCCCGCTGGCCGCCCCTCCCTCCTGCGCGCAGCTGGCCTCCGGGTCCTGGTGGCGTGACACTGGCTTGGCTTTGCGCCACCTCCTGGGGCCTCTGAGCAGCCGGCTAACCGGGACTTCTTCCTCTCCTGGTCTCGAGACCAGCCAAGGCCGGGGGGGCGGGGGGCACAGCGGGGCCGAGGGCTCCCGATGGGGCCGCGCCTGCCGAGCGAGGCTTCCCTCCAACACAGCCGGTCAGTCACAGTTCGGTGTTCTTTATCGCAATCCTATTTTAAGACGCAATTAAAGCCTCTTGCCAAAGTGCACGGTTCCTACCGAGAGTTTCTCTGCTAATAAGCAACAGCAAAGAACAACGGTGGGGGGAGCTGGGGCTGCAGGGCCCGCTCTCAGGAGACCCCGTCTGAGAACGACGCCCTCGGGCAAACCCTGGTGGGCAGCGGCACGCCCCACAGAGGCAGCCACGCAGGGCCACGGGGGCTGTGCCGCCAGCTCATTCAGCAAAGCCATAGCCCCCTCCAGTCTCGGCTGCCGCCCCGCCTCCGCTCTGGTGGAGGAGAGACTTGCCCACCATCCCCAGGGGCTGGGGACCTGGGGTCTCAGCAGTGGATCGGCACGTGGTGCCATGCTAGCGGCAAGCGGGGCCCACGGCTGCCGCCATCCCGCCTGCGTGGCTGCCAGAGCGTGCTCCACCTGGTTGCCTTCGTCCTCCCTGAGGACAAGTGTCCCACCACAAGGAGCAGCAGCCGGGGGGACCCCAAGACCAAGGGGCAGCCCCTCGGAAGCACATTTGGGAGCGGGGATGCTTGGGGAAGTGGGCAGGGTGGGTCCACGGAGTGGGGCAAAGCAGAGCCTGGAGGGGCCTTGGGGGCGGCGAGGGCAGGCAGGGCTGAGGGGAGTGCGGCCGGCAGGGACCGGGGCTTGGGGCTGGCCGGGGTCGCTGCCGAGGCTGCCCGGGCTGCCTGCTCCCTTCCCCACTGGAGGGAGGGAGGCGCCTGGAGCCGCCCGGAGCCGCCTGGAGCCAGGCCCTCTCCCTCGCCCCAGCGGGCCTGGGGCCACTGTGCGGCTGTGCAGGCCGCTCGGCCTCTCTGTGCTCGTCAGTGAGCGGCCACAGGCCTCCAGGGCTGCTGGTGGTGACGGGACACATGCAGGTGACACACTCGGTGCCAGGACCAGTCCCCACCTGGGCAGTGCGGCCAGCTCCAGGGCCCCACAAGCAGGACAGGAGGCTGCACGGCCTCGGCCAGGGGCAGCAGGCACAGCGGGGCGTGTGTGTCCCTTTTGGCACCGCAGGCTGATGGGTACGGGGCACCCCCGGCTACGTGCAGCCTTCTTGATGCCCAGGCGAGGACGTGCCCTCCAGAGCGAGTCTCCGTCCACTGAGCTGGGCCCCCAGGGTGCTCATGCCAGGGAGGCAAATGGCACCCTGACCCAGCCAAACTGCGCCTGCGCCACCTGCAGCTTCCCGACGGCCCCAGTGTCAGCAACCCAGAGCGTGATCGCACAGGAGGTGCTCGGAGACGCAGGTGAGCTCGGTGGCGGACGGGTGACGGCCAGCCCTGCCCTGCGGCTCCGGGCATTCGGGTCAGGACATGAGCCTGATGAGAACCTGCGTCCAGCCAGAAGAGCCCATGGCCTCAGGGAACAAGACCGGGGGGTCAAAGCGCTGCCAGGACGGGGGCCGCGCAGCCAGCAGCTCCCCAGCACCCTCGGCTCCAGCGCTGGCCACGGCAGACGGAAGCCCGAGCCCCTGGACCACACTGCAGCGGGGTCAGCCGAGCCCAGGGCCCAGCCACACCCCCGGGACGGAGGGCCCCCGAGACCACCACGGGCGGTGCCAACCCCAGCGGACTTTAGCAAGAGCCCGTCGTGACCACGGCCCGGAACGGAGGGCACTCGAGCCCAGGGGCTGCCAGCACATTCCCTGGCGACCAGGGCCCGTGGCTTGCAGAGCACACAGGTGCCGGGAAGGAGCCCCTGGAAGGCGGGCTCCCCAGTTCCGCCCACGACACTCACGCCCTTCAGTGAACTCAGGCCAAGCCCCGTCTCAGAGAACTCTGCGGAGCGCCCGGCGAGCCGGCACAACGCTCCCGAGCCGCACCGCTGCCCTCGGCAATGGCGACGAAGGGCAGGACGGGCCTCATTACGGAAAACGCCGCGCGATGCAATCTGCGCGTTTCCATCGCATCGGCACGCTCAGCCTGCACGGGGCTGCGGCTCGCTTTCAGGCCCAGTTCGGGGGCCGCGGGCTCTGTTACGGGGTTTTCTCATCCTGCAACGGGCGACCACGCGTCCCGCTGATAGCTCTGCAGCCTCGCTGGCCGAGCCCGATGAGAAGAGGAATCTCAATACGTGCTCTGCAGCTGGTTTGCCCCGCGGCCCCGAGAGTGGGCGCCATCTCCTCGCACCCGGCAGGTCTCTTTGTGAAGTGATTCCAGGAACGGCCTTTTAAAGGCCTCTACCGGCCTCCTCTGTCCTGGGAAAGGGGGTTCACCCCCTTTCAGGGGCGCTTGAGGAGCACGTTTGTCCGAGTGTGCCCTCCTCCGTGCAGCGAGCACACGTCCAAACGCGCTGGATGCTGCCGGGAACCAGTTTATTTCCAGGGTGGGCAGAGGCAACGAGGCCCCAGGGACTCTGCGGCAAGAGCAGCTCCAGACAACCCCTCGGAGGGGCCGCGCGGGAGACGGGGGGGCACGTTGCCTCAAAGGGGGCCGCCGAATCTGCGCGGAGCCTTTCCTGCCAGCTGCTCTGCAGACGTGAAGCTTCCTGCCCTGGAGGCTCCTAGGAGGGCCTGCGCTCGGCACCCGACCCCGTGCCCCCCGCTCGCCCCCCCGTCCAGCCAGGCCGCTGGCAGGACCCTGGCCCTCGCAGACCTCGGGCTCCCCACCCGGCAGGCGGAGGTGGCGGGGGCACGTTCCATCCCCTTCTGACTCCCTGGTGTCCAGGCAGGACGCGCTGGGCCGTCATGCTGCGTCGGCTCTGCCGGCGCTCAGGCCTCTGGCTGGCTGTGGGTCTCAGCGGCCCCCACCTCAGCGGAGCAGGGCCCGGAGGCTCCGGGCGGGGGGATGCCCACCCCGGACTGGAGGCGGCTGGGGCTCTGGCGTGGGCAGCACCTACCGGCTTCGCCCGACGCTCACGCGACCCCCTCACCTGCCACCCCTGGGGGAGACCTGGTGGCCCCGGGGACTGGGCAGGTGCAGGCTTTCAGGACAAGGCTCCTGGAGGACCGTGTCCTCCTCCGCCTTGACCAGCAGCGGGGCCCCGCTGCTCTCGGAAGACCTCCCTGGCAGCCCCCGGGGGGCCCTCGAGAGGCCACCCCCAGGGCAGACCCTGCCCGTCCATCCACCTGCCTGGCTGTGCCCACTGTCCTGGGGGAGGCTCAGGGATGCCTGGTGCCGGCCAGGAGTCCGGCGGGGAGGGGCTTGGGGCTGCCAGTCTCCAGCTCTGCAGGCCCAGCACCTGGCGAGGCTCTGACACCTGCAGCCACATGCTGGGGGCACACCTCAGTTGCTTTCCCAGGGATGGGCGGGGGCAGAGCCCTGAGCCTGTGGGGCTAGGATGGGCTCGGCCAGGACCCTCCGCCTTGGGGGGCTGTCCTTCTCCTCGGGGCCCTGTCCATGCACCTGTCCCTCCCCTCGGGGACGTGTCCTTTGCCTTCTGCGTCCTTTGAGCCCCAGACTAGCCAAGAGCTGCCATGGGGCTGGGTGTCAGCACCCTAGAAGCTTCCCTTCCCTGAGGCCCTGCCTCACTGGGGAAGACCAGACTCTCAGGACCCGCGATTCTCTGCGTCCGGGGGAGCCGCCCCAACATCCAGCCAGAGAGAGGAGGCATCTGAGAGAGGCCCGCAGACAGCGTGTGGTTTAAGAGGTAATTAGACCGAGTGCCATAAAGTGCGACACCCTCAGGTGTTTACTTCCAAAGAGCATCTGGGGTGAAAAGAAGGGAAAGCTAATAAAAAAGCTTTGTGAGGCATCGTTAAGAAGAAATCACGCCGCGGGATCCCCCGAGCTGGGAGCGGGCCTCCTGACACGCCGCTCTCTGGCTCCCGTCCCCACGCAGCCTCTCCTCTTTCCCGGGACCCAGGCTGCCCCCCATGAGCCCCTGGAGGGGGTGCCCGAGGCAGCAGGGACGAAAACCGGGGGCCTCTGAGAAGCACAGCTGCTGCCACTGCCACCCTGGAAACAGCTGCAGAGCCGGCCAGGCCTCGGACTCCTGTGCTGCCGTTCACGTGCCCGCCCACCCCCGTGGTCACGCAACAAACATGCTGACATGCTGAGCCCCAGCCGGGCCCGGGTGCCTGACGTGGGGCCAGGACTGGGCCCTGGGGAGAGGAGAGCACTTGCAGGCTGAGCTCATGGATGTGGGCGCCTTCCGTGAGGAGTCCCAGGGGACGGTGGGAGAGCCCCTGGAAGCACTGGGCAGAGCCCGGGGACACGGGACCTCAGACGTCAGCCCCCCCAGGTCCCCCGCCCACCCTCCAGCCCGTGGCAGAGCCACTGAACGCTTGGTGAGCGGTGCTGCGCCTGCCAGAGCAGCCTCTTCTGTGCCGTGCAAGCTGCACTGAAGCCCCCTTTGCGTGCCAGGTTGAGACCCGCCTCACAGATCTGCCCTCGCCAGCCCTTGTTCTGTGCACAGGAAGCGCTGAGGATGAGGTGGCCACCTCTAGATGACCTATGCCGGGGCTCACCTCCAGGTGCTGCGCCTTCCGCTCTGCAGGCCTGTGGACGCATGCTGACAAGGCGGCGTCTGGGCCAGGCCAGGGCCGCTGGCCGTCTCCTCTGCCGAATGCCCGGCAGCCCCAGCCCCTCGGTGCTTGGCCTCTGATTCTGCCGGGGGCGTAGGCCGTCGGCACCCCGAGGAGACAGGTTTTCTGGGCTCACCTCGAGAGCAGAGTGCGGAGCTGGGGAGGAACTGGGGTGCGTGCATAGAGACCGGGACCAAACCCAGGTGCTGAGGCCGGATGGAGGCTGCGGAGAGGCCGGGGACAGCCAATGGGCAGGCGGGGGGAGCCCCCGGGAAAGGTGGGGGCGAGGGCCCGAGGGCGTGGCGGTGACGAGCGCGTCAGCCCTCGAGGAGCTGCCATCGGAAGAGGAGAGCGCGAGGGGCCGCCCCGGTTGCCCCCGCGCCCAACAGTCGCCAGCCACACGCCCCGATGCCCAGGCCACGCCTGCTCCTGGGAGACCCCAGCTCACGCACGCGCGAGCCCATCCTGCTGGGGCCCTGGGCAGCCGGGGCCGTCAGATGTAACTCCAAACGGTCCACAGACCTGAGTCGACGCCTCCACGGCCGCCCGCGGCCACGGTTCAGCGGCCCAGGTGGGCACAGCAGGGGCCGGGAGGCCCGAGCCGACAGGGACTCAGCGCTGCCCCTGTGCAGAGCCTGGGAAGCTGCCCTGGGAGCGGGTCAGCAAGTCACCTCCCCGCAACGCATCGGGCTGATGGACGGGATGGCCTTCCTCCCAGCAGTTGCCCCTCGTGTGTTCTTGTGCCGCGTCCCGAAGCCTCCCGCTCGCTGGGAGACGCAAGTAGCAGGGCTACGAGGCACAGCAGGCCTGCGCCCCCAGCCCCGCCGTACCGCTGCCGGGCACAGCCCCCACCCAGGGCTCAGGGAGAGGGGGCTGCAGAGGCCGTGTGGACGCAGGCCCTGCCCATGGGGCCTCTCCTGGACCCTCATCGGGCCCTGGGCAGCGGCTCGGCACCTGCTGTCCATGGGCTTGTGGGCAGAGGCCCCAGGCGGTGCGAGCCCTGAGGAACAGCCATGAGGGGCTGCAGCTTTCTGTGACGGGCCCCGCCTCGCACAGCTGCTGGTTGCGGAGCGGGTGACTCGCTGCCGCGGCCGCAGCGGGCAGCACCTGGGAGCCTCCCCACCGGGTCGGGGCCCACCGGGGCGTGGTGCGAGAAGGCCCAGCTGTCCCCAACACTTGGGGCTATCTGGGCAGGAACTGCAGACACACATCATCCCTGAACCCAGCCACAGATGCCACGGAGACCCACCGGAGGGTGCTGGGCGTGAGCGGCAGGGCCAACACGAGCTGCCTGAGAGGACAGCAGGGGCCGCCCGGGAACATGCGAGGCCTCAGGGTGGACACGGGGCCGTGGAGGCAGGAGGCGTGTCCACGCCACGTGGTCTGGTGACTAAGAGCTACAGGTTTCAGTCTTGGGGGGGCACGGGAAGGCCCAGGCCACCACGTCCCTCCCGCTGTGTGGCCCCTGCGGCGGCCCAACCCCCAGCCACGAAAGGGCCTTAGGAAGTGCCGAGCAGGCAAGCGGGTGGGTGACCCGGCCCCCAAATGCCCTGCGCAGGGGCCGGACCTCCTAGCCCTGCTCCTGCGCCTCCTCCGGGCACACGCCCCCAGCTCAGAGCATGGGGCAGGGAGCGGCTGAGCGACCACTGAAGGCCACTGACGGCCTCAGAGCCACCTGCCGTGTGCTGGGGCAGCCAAGCTTGTTCAAGACCTCCTGCGCGCTGACGCTCAGCTGAGGCCTCGAGCCCTCCACGCTGTCTGACGTGGCACGCCCGTGTCCCCTGGGTCCCTTGCCCACCTGTGGCTCCTCTTCACATATGGGTCCCCCTGGGGCTGGCCCCTCTCTCAAAGGTCCCTGCCGGGGTCCCCGAGGGGCTCTGGCGGTGGTCAAGTCGCGTCCCCGCCGCTCACAGCCTGTGCCAGGGGACGCCCATCCCACAGGGCAGGGGTCTGCAGGGACGTAACGGGTCACTCCCCTTCACCGTTGCCCTGAGACTTCCTGTCTCAGCTCTGGGGACCCTGACGGAGAGGGACGAGCAGGCGACGGCGAGGCTGGTGGGGAGCGGGGCGGTGAACCCCAGGGGAGCGGATGTCCTCGTCCTGGCGTCCCCAGCGGCTCTCAGACGAACCTGGGGTCAGAGCAACGCTGAGGCCGGGCCCTGTGCCCACGGCGCTGGAGCCGGCCGCCCCGCGGAAGCCAGGCGTTCTCCTGGCCTCGGTCGACTGCGACGGGGGGCACAGCAGCACACTGAGAAGCGCGTTTCCGCGTGGCTGCCTCCTCTAACTGGCAGGTTTAACGTGAAACCTGATTCCACTTCAATCCGATTCCTCGCCGCGGGGCCAGGCCAGAGCCGGAGCCCTTTACCAGCGCGCCCCCGCTGTCGGCACCAGAGCTGAGGGGCCCTCGGCCTCACCGCGAAACCTGCGAGCCCTCGGCGGCCAGGGTGGTGTGGCCGCTGCACGGGGCAGAGGGCGCTGCCCGCCTGGGCTCTGGAGTCCGAGGTCACTGGAACCCGGCTTGCGGCCCAGTGGGGAGCCCTGCTGCCTGTGCGGTGCCTGGACATGCCGGAGACGGCAGGCTGCTTTCTGTGCCACGGGCAGTGAGCCCTCGTGCCCATCATGTGGGGAAAGGACGGGGTGTCCCATCGGGGGCCGGGGCACCTGAGGCACCTGGTTACGCTGTCCCAGAGCCCCCCAAATGGCTCCGTGTCTCCCTGCAGGGGCAACAAGGTCGGCCCCACCCACCTGGCACGGGCAGGGCGCAGGGCAGGTCTGTGAAGCGGAGGCAGACGGCACGGCAGCCTGACGGGACCCTGCTGCAGACACCTCATCTGTGAGCTCGGGGGGCGCCTGGGGCTGAGCAGCCGGGCTCCGGGCAGTGCCATGTGCTGACCAAGTCCCTGCGGGGCCCTGGGCACCCCGAGGAGGCTGGATGGGGCTCTCCACGGGCCGCGACCTCTTCCGAAGGGTGTCCACGGGGGGTGTCCACGGGGGCCATCCCAAGACCCGGCTCCGACCTGGACTGAGGCCCTCCGCCCGTCCCACTCGAGGCGCCGGTAGCTGCGCGGGGCAGCCGGCAGCGAAGGGAAACACGGGAGCCAGGCAGGTGGGGCCAGGGCTGCTCAGCAGGCTCTGGGCCTGGGAAGGGGAGCGGCGCACGGGAGCGCAGAGGAAGGCCCAGCGCTCAACTGGCACGGGCGGCAGCTGCGCCGACAGTCTCGTTCACGGAGGCGCTTTAAATTCCGTCCAGTCGAGCTGTGCCTCCCCGAGCACAGCTTGTGCAGTTGAGCCCCGAGGAGCAGACGGGAACAGGAGACAGGGAGACGCTGCTGCTGGAAGTTTCCCGAAAGACTTTTAACAGAGCTGGTGATGGCGGGCTCCACGTGGGGGGCACGGGCCTGCTCTGGGCATCATGCAAAAGCAGGGGCAGCAGGTCCCTGACCCTGAGCTCGGGGCACGGTGCCCTCCGTCCAGGCCACGGTGTCCGCACCCAATGGGGCAGAGCCAGGGAGACCCCACGCTCGGGCCCCCAGGCCCACGGGGCACTCGGTTTCCATGTCTTCCCCGGTCAGGGTTCTGGAGAACGGAGCTGCCGGCTGTGGGTTGGGGGGCTTGGCCGCAGGGGCCTGTTGCACTGTGAGTGTGTCCGTTCCAAGCCCCTCCTGGAGTGTCTGCCGAAGGCCTGGCGGCCCCCGCCCTGGAAACTGTGGCCTCCTAGAGCTCTCCTTCTCTTCAAGACTCTCCGCAGAGGGGGTCCCTGGCCGTGGCGTGGCCTCCGCTCCCTGGCTCTTGGATCCTTCGGAGAATCCGGGCAAAGCTGTGGGGAACGCAGCGGCACACGCACAGCCAGCTTGCCCTCCCTTGAGACCCCCATGCCCACCAGGCCTGGAGGCCACTCGAGTGGTACCTCCGGGGGTCCCTGGGCAGCCCCAGAGGGTGAAAGGCAGCTGCCGGTAGGCGAAGCACCCACGCGGGGGGGCCTGTCGTGCGCCCCCACCGCTGGGCTTCAAGGAGGCTCCCACGTGTGCAGGCATCAGGTACCTTTGAAACATCACTTAAGAAACCGGTAACTCTAGAGGGTGGAGACTTTTGAAGCACGTGCTTTAAAAACTTTTACCCCGTGAAAATATTTACTATTCCAAAGACTTAATTAAAACCAGAAAAAATTGTAAAAAGCCCCTGGACAAGTGGGTCCGCAAGGCCCCGCTGGCTCCGACGTCTCTGGGTCCCTCGAGGTGCCCCCCGGCATGGCAGCACCCCCAGGCCATGGTCACCGCCAACCCCCCAGCACTCCGTCGACCGCCCGCTGGCCGGGGGCTCCCCACTTGGGGCCTCATCCCAGCCTCCGAGCGCCGTCATGCACGCGCAGCCCAGCCGCCGTCACCGGGGAGAAAACCAGATGCACGAGTCCTGCCCACCCCTACAAACATCTGCGAGCCACCCCTACGGACCCCCACCCACCTGCGAGCCACCCCTACGGACCCCCACGCACCTGCGAGCCACCCCTACGGACCTGAACACAGACCTGGTAATTCCATTCCCAGGATATGTACAGGAAAATGAGACACGACCACCCAAAACCTCGTACGTGCATGCTCAAAGCAACGTTTTTCACAACAGCCAAAAAATGGAAACAACCACAAAATCCTCAACTGATGAGCAAATAAATTCAAGCTGGAAAAAGGAATGTTCTGCTGCTACAACACGGTGGACCCTGGACACACCATGCTGACTGAGAGGCCAGACACAGGAGGCCACGCGTGGAGCGGCTCCCTCTACGTGAAGCATCTCGGGTACGTGCAGAGACGGCAAGCAGACGGGCTGGGTCTGGGGGCCCGGGAGCGGCGGCTGACGGCTACAGGTTTCTTTCTGGTGGGATGGAAGCGCTCTGGACTTAGGTGGTGGTGATGACTGCAGGAACGTGTGGACTTACTCACTGAATTGTGCGCCTCAGAGGAGCCGGGTACGCGTCACGTGAACTGTGTCTCAGGAGAGACAGGCTGCTCCTCAGTGGGGAGCTGAGGAAACTGCCTGGTCTCACCTGGCAGACCCGCTCCTGTCTCCTGGAACGGGTCAGGAAAATCAGCTGGCAGTGAGGGTTACAAAGCAGCAGAGACACCCGGCCCCCAGGGGAGGCCCCTGCCTCGTGGCTATCACACCGAGACGGACCTGGGACCTTGTGGAGACAGCCGGATCCCTAGCAGCCCTGCCTGAGCCCACGGGGAGCTTGGCAGGACCTGAATGTCGGGTTAATAGGAAAAACCCAGCGCCAACTCCTCTCAGCTTAAAGAGCCACCAGCCGCACGTCAGCTTCTCTGACCCGATGTCACGGCACCAGGTCTCGGTGCTGCTGCCGGGCCTGTCCCTGATTCAGCAACCCCGAGCCACATGCGGTGTGCTGTGTGTGTGTCCTGTGGAGAGCTAGGATGGGGGTACTCTGCGCTGCAGGAGAGAATGTGGGGTGCTCCGTGCAGCTGGAGAGAATGTGGGGTGCTCCGTGCAGCTGGAGAGAATGTGGGGTGCTCCGTGCAGTTGGAGAGAATGTGGGGTGCTCTGTGCTGCTGGAGAGGACGGGGGTGCTCTGTGCACCTGGAGAGAATGTGGGGTGCTCTCTGCAGCTGGAGAGAATGAGGGGTGCTCTCTGCAGCTGGAGAGAATGTGGGGTGCCCTCTGCAGTTGGAGAGAATGTGGGGTGCTCTGGGCAGCTGGAGAGGACGGGGGTGCTCCGTGTGGCTGCAGAGGATGCCCGGGAAGGCTGCGCCCGCTGGCCCCACTCTGCCGGCTGCTCCTCACAGCAGCCTCCTCGGTGGTCCCACAAGTCAGGGACTCGGGGTCACAGAGGAATCAGCAACTGTCGCTTAAGGGCTGTAGCCTGCACGGGGATGGTGGGGGAGCCGGCCCTGAGCCACCGGGCAGTGGGGGAGCCGGCCCTGAGCCACCGGCCGTGGGGGCTGCCCTCCCCTGTGCAGCCTCTGTGGGGACGGTGGTGAGCAGGGCTGAGAGGCCGCACACTTCTCTCCAGACTCCCTGGGCCCAGGTGGGGGGGACGCATCAGGAGCAGGAACAGAGAAGACGCCGCTAGGACCCTGCATTTTCCCACAAACGGTTTCCAGAGTGCTAGGCCCGAGGGTCCAATCACCTGGGACGGGGGCTCCCGTGGCCGTACACCGCCGTCTCGCCTCAACACGCCCTGACCGGCTGCAGGCGGGGGGATAGGAGGAGGGTAGGGCCGGGGTCCTGGTGAGGTC
>JAQZBX010071661.1:0-15202 GCA_029593785.1 Cabassous unicinctus | reverse complement strand
TTAACCAAAGAAGTACAGGACTTATATGCAGAAAACTACAAAACAATTCTAAAAGAAATTTAAAAAAGAACTAAACAAATGGAAAGACATTCCATGCTCATGGATTGGAAGAATAAATATTGTGAAGATGTCAATCTTGCCCAAACTGATTTTTAGATTCAATGCAATACCAATGAAAATCCCAACAGCTTACTTTACAGAATTAGGGAAGGCAATTACCAAATTCATCTGGAAGGGTAAGTGCACCCGAATAGCCAAAAGCAGTCTGAAAAAGAAGAGCAATGTGGGAGGAATTTCACTTCCTGTCCTTGAAACATATAACAAAGCTACAGTGGTCAAAACAGCATGGTACTGGCATAAAGATAGACACATTGTTCAGTGGAATAGAATTGAAAACCCAAAAATAAACCCTCACTCATACAGTCAACTGGTTTTTAACAAACCTACCAAGCCCACGCTACTGGGAAAAAACAGTCTCTTCAACAAATGGTGTTGGGAGAAATGGGTATCTATAAGCAAAAGAATGAAAGAGGACCCCTATCTCACCCCCTATACAATAATCAACTCAAAATGGGTCAAAGATCTAAATATAAAAGCCAGGACCATAAAACTACTAGAAGAGAATGTAGGAAAACATCTTCAAGACCTTGTCGTAGGTGGTGGTTTCTTGGACCTTACACCTGAAGCACGTGCAACAAAAGAAAAAATAGATAAATGGGACCTCCTCAAAATTAAACACTTTTGCACCTCACAGGACTTTGTCAGAAGGGTGAAACGGCAGCCAACTCAATGGGAAAAAATATTTGGAAATCAAATATCTGATAAGGGTTTAATATCCAGAATATATAAAGAGATGTTACAACTCAACAATAAAAAGAAAAAAAACGACCCAATTAAAAAATGGGCGAAAGACTTGAATAGATATTTCTCCAAAGAAGAAATACAAATGGCAAAAAAACACATGAAGAAATGCTCAACATCACTCATGATTAGGGAAATGCAAATCAAAACTACAATGAGATATCATTTTACACCTATCAGAATGGCCACTATTAAAAAGACAGAGAACTACAAGTGTTGCAGAGGATGTGGAGAGATAGGAACACTTCTTCACTGTTGGTGGGAATGCAAAATGGTACAACCACTATGGCGGACTGTTTGGCAGTTCCTAAAGAAGTTGAATATAGACTTGACACGTGACCCTGTAATACCACTACTGGGTATATACCCAGAAGAACTGAGAGCAGTGACACCAACAGACATCTGCACACCGATGTTCACAGCAACATTGTTCACCATTGCTAAAAGTTGGAAGCAACCCAGGTGTCCATCAACAGATGAATGGATAAACAAACTGTGGTCTATTCACACGATGGAATGTTATGCAGCTGTAAGAAGAAATGAAGTCATAAAGCATATGGCAACATGGATGAATCTGGAGGACATTATGCTGAGTGAAGCTAGCCATACACAAAAGGACAAATACTGTATGAATGCGTTACTAGTTACTATGAGCTAAATATATTGTGTAACATATTGTTTGATCCACACACACACACACACAAAAATTTATATGTATCCATTACATTTAATGGAGAAATGTATATATTTATTCATCTGTATTTACTTTTTAGTTTTTAATTGTTTATATTTTCGATTATTAAATGTACAAATAAAGTTAAAAAAAAGAAATTATGGAGGAAAAAAAAAAGAAATATGGCAAATGGTGCATGTTCACTTATTTATGTGAAATTAACAAAGCTATTTAACCTATGGGATCTTTACAGCTTGGTTTCCCATCCCCAACTATGATTCCACAATATTTGCATATTGTTATTATAGATCTGAAAGATTGTTTCTTTACTATTCCTCCCAATCTAAATGATAGAGAAAAATTTTCATTTACTATTTCTTCTATTAAACACTCAGCTCCTACTTAACAATATCATTGCAAAGTTTTACCTCAGGGAATGATGAACAGTCCTACATTATGTCAATCCTTTGTTCACATTCCATTACAAATTTTATGAAAACCATTTCCCGACACTATGACTATTCATTATATGGATGATATTATTTTTGCCACTGAGCAAACTTCTGAGGTGAAACAACTATTTCAGCTGGCTAAAGAAATTCTTCCTCAACATGGGTTACAAATATCAGAAGAAAAAAATTCAAAAAAAGCCTCCTTTTCAATATTTGGGCCATACTATTAATGGAAATATAACTCAGCAAAAGGTCCTGTTTCAAACTGATCATTTACGTACTTTAAATGATTTTCAAAAATTACTGGGTGATATTAATTGGGTATGGCCTACTTTAGGAATTCCAACTTATGCTTTAAGTAATCTTTTCAATACTCTAACAGGAGATGCTGACTTAAATAGCCCTTGCATTTTGAGCCCAGAAGCAAAAAAGGAGTTAAAATGTTTGGAAAAAAGAGTACAAAATAGCCAACTAACAAGGATAAATATACATCTTCCAGTTTCACTTTTAATATTTCCATCTTGCCATTCCACCACTGGGATACTTTGGCAAGAGGAAGGCATAATAGAATGCATATTCTTACCCAACAAAGATACAAAAACTTCATACTTATCCTGAAAAAATTACAGCAATAATATCAGAAGGCCATATTCACCTGAGACAGCTTATGGCTAGAGATCGTGATAAAATCATACTGGACCTTACAAAGCAGGAGCTTTCTCAGCTATGGCAGTTCAGTAACTCTTGGCAAGTGGCCTTAGCAGATTTTATTGTAAAAATTGATAATCATTTCCCAAATACAAAATTTTTGCATTTTTTAAAATGTACTTCATGGATTCTTCCTAAGGTTGTCAAACAACAACCACTCTCTGCTGCACTTACTTACTACACTGATAGCAGCAGCTGTAATCAAAATGCAAGCTATTAATAACCTTTCAGCTCCGGCTGACAATGTTAATCCTTCCATTTCAGCTGCAGACATTGATGTGCCTAAAATGACTTCCATTAACCTGCCATTTGCCCCACCATTTTACCCTCAGTCAAGTTCCCTAAACTCTTTTCTTGAGCCATCTTTAAATCCTCCTAAAGCGTGTGTGAAAATTCCTCTACCATAGACCTCACTCATGAAAAGCACAGCAGAAACAAGTAAAGCAGGTGATCCTGAAGCTTTGCAGCTTCTTTTGGGTCACAGTACCTTTTTAACTGTGGAAAGGCTGGTCATTATCAAAAGGATTGCAAAAAGCAGCCCTCTCCAACAGCACCACCTGTTCAAAATTCACAATGGATTAATGTTAATTTTGCCCCCACAAATTCACAGCAAACTTATGTGCAGCCACCTAGAGAAGTGTCAGCATGGACTTTCCCACTACCAAAAAATTAATATTGAGAAACAAAATAAAGTCTGTTTAACCAATTCAGGAAAAAAGGGACTATTCAAAAAAATTTAGTAAGGTTAATATTAGAAAGATCTAGCATTAGTTGCAGGGGCATCAATATTTTGCCAAAGAGTTAACTAAAATAAGGAAAACATACCAGAAGCAATTTTGTAAACCTCCTACTGCCTACATAATGATAAGTCTGTAGGATGATAGAGGCTAATAAAATTAAACCAGTGGAAAAGTAAGAAAGCTTAGCAATACAGTTTCCAGAAAAATTCTCAAAAGCAGTAAAATCAAAGATGTATGTTTCTATTGATGTGTTGTAACTTGTTTTGTGTTTTTCTGTTTGTTCACTGTCAGTGTATATTTTGATACCTCTGGAAGGTAATATTAAATTGAAAAATGAAAATTATTATAAGAGCTCTATACAAATGGCCAAAATTAAATAAGTGCTTATATTAATAACTAAATATGGATATTAATTTCAAATAATAAAAATATTTATGATCAAATTAAATCATTATTCTAACAAGTTTGTTTAATCTTGATGATAATTGTATGTTGTCAGAAGTTTGCTTAGAAACAGTTTCCAAAATCATTGTGGTAAGTTAAGTATGGAAGGTATATAGAATATGCTTTTATTATTAAGGAAAAAAAAAATTTTATCCTAAGATAAAATGACTAGTTATTTAAAAAAGTTAAAGTTTTATCCTTTCCCAAAGTTTCTCAAGTCATTCATCTGTTTTAGCAAAAGTTTACACAGAGTTTTTCTCCTGAATAACCAGTATGCAAAAAAGAAAGTCTGTTTTATCAAAGTAGCTTCTTATACTTCAACCTTATCATTTCCTTGAAGAAACAAGTTTTATCACTTTTAAAAGAACATAATGTTTAAACTTGCTTTCTCAAAAAGTAGCTTTTTATTTCAAACTGTTACAAATGATTTGGTCTGTTACCTAGAAAAAGATAAAATACTAAAATATTTAAGTTCATGTGATATATTATAAGTTGAATGAAGTATTTAAAACTGTTGCACAATTAAAAGAAATTTTCTAACCTATGACAACTAAAGTTGTATGAATAAAAAGTTGATATTAATACTTTAAAAGTGTATAAAATTCCTGAAAATTTAATAATGTTTCAGTATAATATTAAATAAAAGTATAATGTTATTAATCATAATTTTAATTATTTTAAAATATAATAATAATATGTGCCACAAAAACTACCTCTCTGCCTAAAACTCAAAAGGCAGATGCTTTAACTTACGTTTATCTGATTTACCCCACCTCTGCTAAAAAAAAACAACTCTATACCTACAGAAAGAAAGCAGCCATTAGTGGCTGTCAGGGGTAGAGCATAACAGTGAATTATAACAAATTAAAATAACACCACTGTAATGGGCAACAGTCCCAAATATTACCAGTTTGTTAGAAAAAGATAATCTTCTTAAACTAGTCAAGCCAGCCCACATCCCCTTTCTGTAAAATAGCCAACACTAAATTAAATTTATATTCAACATTGTGAGCTACAGTCCCAATTCTAATTATAATGTTAACAATGAAACCAATGCATGTATTAAAATTACAAGTTAATGTATTGCCCCACAGCCCAAATAGGAACTAATAATTTGTTTTTACCTATGCCTCAAACTATAAAAAATAAAGAAATTAACGTCATTCTAATCATGTTACTAAAAATCCTAAATGCATAAAACATAAAAGTTTATTCATTGGATGTCTGCTGTTTAAAAGTCTTATCATTTTTTGTTGTTATATACTCTACTGTAGTTATGAATTATGTATAGCATACTTAAATAATAATCAAAAATTTAATGCACTACATTGCATACTTAAGTAATTTAATAACTTGTATGTTATATATAAATGTATTTTATTATATGTATATGTAAATCTTGATATTTTTCATATTTCAGGAAAAATAACAGAAACTAAATAGTAAGCACATCAAGGATGTTGTGTAACAAATTTAAAAAAATAAAGTACATTTCAAAAGGTGTTGTATTCCTCCCTGGAGGAGCTGGCCTCTCTACTGGGGACTGATGCATAAACCTTAAAATATACTGCCCAAGGAGTGTTGTGTTCCTTCCTGGGAAGGCTGGCCCCTTCCTCGGGAATTAGCAAAATACTCAGAAGTTGGCATCTATAGTATCAAATTCATTAATCCTAAACATAGTCAGCCAAAACTCTAGTATCAGTTGCTAATTCAACACTTCCCAGCTAAAAGCTAAATATTGGTAAGTATGTATATATAAAACTGTTCTATTTATCTGTCATTCTGTAACCTTGTTCAATATTAAGTTAACCTTTTAATTAATTATGTTATTTATGTTTCTCACTGTCAGTATAAGCTTATTAAACTAAATATACATATCAACATTTATCTTGTATCTATCTAGGGCTCTAGCCAACAATAAGCCAAGTATATCAGTGTGTCCTCTGGTTTGGTAAGCATGTGAATGTATGTGTACATATTATAAAAGATTGGAATATAACAGTTAAACCCCTGTTTATAAACAATCCTTCACTTATTTTTTATTCTTTCAATTATAAACAAAAATACATTAACTAAATATCAATAAAAGTTCCTGCGACAAGAAATGTTCAATACACCCATGATGTGTCAATATTATCTCTTTAAGTCTTTACACCTTACTCATTCTGCCTTCCCATAAGCTTGTATTTACCCTCATTGCAGCCCCCTCAAAAACACTTTTAATACAACTCTATAAACATCTCCAACATTCTTTTACCAAAGCAAATAACCCCAAAGGTCAAGCTATTGTTGAAAAAAGGAATCAGTTACTAAAATTAATGTTGCAAAAACAAAAAAGGGGAGATGGAGGAGAATCTGCTAAAGACAAACTATCTAAAGAATTGCTTACATTAAATTTTCTTAATAGACAGCAAATTTCTAATACCACAGCAGCAGAAAGAAAATGGGAAATTAATAAAAAGAATGAAAATGAAAAATATGGACAACCAATATATTGCAAAACTGAAACAACCAATAAATGGGAAAAAGGAAAGGTGAAAATTTGGGGCTGAGGTTTTACTCTTATCATTGCAGAAACAGGAGAACAGCAGTTGATCCCCTCCAGAAAAATCAAGTCTAGAGATGAAGATGCTGCTGAAACTTCAACTATGGACATGGTGGTTTCACATGAGATTAATTATAGGTAAAGTTTTAGGTCAAGGTAAGATACCATATCATAATTACACTTTTTGGGCGTACATTACCAACCCACCTCTTTTAGAGCTGTGAACTTGGGCTGATGAATCTTGGTCAATTTATCTTAATCAATCTCAAAATTTTCCAGGACCTAAAGACTAATGGCTACACTTAAAGCCAAAAGAAGAATGTAAATTTATAGAAAATTTAACTTTACCTTTTATAGACCGCACTCTTTGTCTTGGACATGGTTCCTCATGCATGCAACCTCAAAATCGCAGTGTAGTTTTAACAGAGAAAAATCAAACTCAAATTTGCATTCTCATTTTCCCTTCTTTACCATATAAATCAGAAAATATGGTAAATCTTACATGTCCCTCTCAAAACAGATTACTTAATGACAAATGGCTTGTATGTCATGGTTTTACAGAGGTTGTGTTGTTTAATGATTCCTAAGGAATTGTAAAGGATTGGGCACTTATAGGAATGCTGAAACCTGTTAAAAACACAACCTTATCTTGCTTCATTAGCAATTCAACCATAACCATTAATGACAGTAATCCTTATTTCTGGAAATTTTGTAATACAGCATTTACTAATAGCTGAATAAATTGGAAAAATTAAGGAAGATTTATCCCACAACCACTGAACACTAAACTTAACAAAACTCAAAATTATTTGTGGAAATTATTTTTGGGAACTGGCCCAATTTTTGAATGGCAAGGCCATAAAACTAATATTACCAGTTTAAAAAGAAAATCAACTCAATTTCTTACAGTATGTTTGTGATATCCTATTGTTTTTATCATTGAAAAAGTAGCGTTTGGTGAAAGGAATATTAGCTGCTCCAATTGCTTTTTATTTACATGTCTTAAGAATTCATATTTTCAGGAAAATCAAACTCTTTTTCTAGCAAGAAGAAGAAAAGGACTATGGTTAATGGTTTGGATGACCAGGCATTGGCAGCAGACTCCAGAATTCCAGTTACTGTGCCACTTCCTTGACCATTATTTAAAAAGAACTAAAAGACTGATTGGACTTTTAATAGCAGGAATTTTGGGACTGATTGGCATCATAACCACGGCAGCCATTGCTGGCAAAGCCCTGCATCAAGAAGTCCAGACTCAACAATATGCTAAGGACTGGCATAAAAATGCAAGTGAGATGTGGCATAGCCAGTCTCGCATTGATGTGGAACTGACTAATCGTATGAGTGATCTTGAAACAATTATTATACATTTGAGTAATCAAATTATAATTTAAACTTGTTAAGAGTTCTTAAATGTGATTGGAATGAAAGTTCTTTTTGTGTTACTCCTTTACCTTATAATAATAGTGAGCATGATTGGGAAGAAGTAAAAAATCATTTGATTAGATATAAGCATAATATTTCTTTAGATATTTTAGAATTGCAAAGGAAAGCATTGAGCATGTCTAAAATGAATTGAAAGAAACCCCTGTTGCGGAATTTTGGAATGAATTGCCTGAAAATTTAAATACTGTCAATCCATTTCACTGGTGGAAACAAAAAAAACAGTTCAAATATTATTTTGGATTGGATTAGGTATTATTGTTATATGCATTTTAATTGTTTGTATTTTCAAGGGTAGAGTAATAACATATATCATAGAAAAAATGAAAAATAAGATCAGATAAATGCATTTATATTAAGAACCTTAGCCATGAAAATCTAATTTTACATTATTTGTGGTAGAAAGTAGTATACTAACAACCCCTTGATTTTACTACTAATTATCTACATAAAAGCATACACATAAGGAACTTGAAGAAGTATAAAATATAAATGAAATCGCCTTCTGTGTAAGAGCTCAAAAGCTTGACTGGTAGCCAATGACAGGTAAGATTCTCAGAGGAGGACAACCTAAGACCAGCACAGTCACAAGAGCCTATAGAAGAAGACAAGTGTGACAAGAGGTCACCTTGCATCATCTTTTATAATGGTTCCTATGATCTTCACTTAAAAAATTAATTAATAAAAAGGGGCCAAATGAAGGAGTTCAATTAAAGGCCATGACTATTGACAAAAAGCAGGCTGCCTTGGTTTGTATGGGACAGGCATCTCTAGTCTCAAGATACTAAGATAAGATCTGGTAGCAGCCTGGTGGAGAAGCATTCTCTGCTTCTAGGAGTGTATTTAGTATATGTCAGATAATGACTAACAAGGTCTGTTATGTGCAGGAATGTAAGGAGAACTGAACCATTAACCCTAAAGACTTGCCGAATTTAGTAATGTGTAGCCCATCAGGTATATAATGCCTTTGCACATGCACACATGTATTTTCTTTATTCTAAAGCTAAATAAAAGCCACGATGTTTTACACAGCATCACTCTCCTCCCTTTGGATAGAGGGTCCCCTAACCTGAGCTATCTCTTGTTTCTTTCTCATCATTTCTCATCCACAGAACCATTTTCATGGACCTAGTTCCAGAACATCAACAGAAATTAGGATTCATATGATAACATGGATAAACTTTGAGGCTGTTATATGGAAGCAAATAAGCCAGACACAAAAGGCCAAGTATTGTATGATCTCACTAATATGAACCTAAATATGATGAATAAATTCACAGGAGTAAACTCTAGAGTAGGTGTTCTTAAACTTTTTTGTTCCTTTACCAGTCAGGTGAAAACCACAGACCCCTTACTAAGTTCACACTATACTGTGTATTATTTAATAAATATATCACACCTGCACCAACATATCCTCATAAGAAAAATGTTTTGTGAATTTTAGTTCAACCTCACAGACCCCTTGTTAAGAACTCCAACTCTAGAGTATAGTTTACCAGGAAATAGAATGTGTTTTGAGAATGAGAGCTGATGCTCAATATATGTAGAATTTTTCATAAGGTTAATTCTAAAAGCATGGAAATGAATAGAGTTGATGGTAATACATTATAATGAGTATAGCTTACACTGATGATTTAAAAGTGAGATTGTGGCTGAAAGGGGTAGACATGTCTGACATTTATGATATGTAAATATCAATTCAAAGGAAACTTGACAATAATCCAGGCTATATATAACAGTAATTTCAGTGGTGGATAAAGATTGTGGTTATTAGTATAAAAATAAGAATGTTCTTTTACAAAGTGTTAGGAATATGGTGATACATGGTGTAACCATTGGCCAATTTGATGGAATTATGAATTCCAAAAATATAATTGGATCATGCTTGTAAACTGATCTGTTAATCTGGGCATGATTAGGTTATGATTAGGGTGTTGAGCCCCACCCCTTTGTGGGTGGGGAGTCAAATATAAAAGGCATGGCAAGAGCAGTCTTTGAGAAGCAGCTTTGATGTTGCAAAGAAGGCCCCAGGAGAAGAGAAGTGAACCGTTCACCTGATCGCCTACAGCTGACCTTGTGGAGGAAACAGGAGCTAAGCCCGGAGAGAAACACAGCCCCAGGAAAAGAGGAACCCAAGAAGCCTGAACCCTGGGCAAATGTCAGTAGCTGTCTTGCTCCAACACGTGACAATGGACTTCGGTGAGAGAAGAAACATAACGCTTTATGGCCTGGTGTCTGTGGACTTCTACCTCAAATAAATACCCTTTGTAAAGACCAACCCATTTTTGGTATTCCACATTAGCACCCCTTTGGTTGACTAATACACATGGGAAAATTACAACTTATATAACTTATAATTAACAGTAATATTGTAATATTTTGCAACAATGGCAAGGAAAATATACCAATTCTAAGAGACAACCATAGGTGAATAAAAGAGGGATTGAGGGTTTTCCTTCTGTTGTAATGAGAACATTCTAAAATGGACTGAGGAATGAAAATACAACATTGTGATGAGAATGAAATCCACTGAGTGTACACTTTGAATGGATTGTGTAAAACATGGGGCTTGATAACACACAGGGAATCCAGTAGTGGAAGATGGACTGTGGTTAACAAAAGAAATATGAAAATGTTTTTTATGAACTAAAAAATGTATAGTATTAATATAGGGTGTTAATAATTGGGTGGGTTGGCAGAAAAATGCAACAAATGTAAGATATGGGCTATAGTTAATAGGAATCTTTTGATGCTGCTATTTCATAGTGTCTGTTCTGCTAGATAAAATTCTTTGCTAATGCTTTGCTGTATATATATATGTATATAGATTGATATGATGACTTAATGAACTCAAACATAAGAAAACCATAAACAGACATATGTTTATTTATTTTATTAAACTGTATGATGATATGCATGCATGTTTTGTAATTTCACAAATTTTACTATACATTTATTGTTTATGTACATCTATGAAAGATATACTTCAATAAAATTTTATTAATAGTATATCCCAGTGTATGTATCTGCAAAAGAAGAACACTTTCTTAGAAAACCCAAAATCAGGAAGTCAACTCATTGATCCCTTCAACTTTTACCCACCTTCCTACCCTTTCCAAACATTCTCAAAAAATCTATTTTTTCAGTTAATTTATCCAGTCAAATTCAATATGGAGTTCCTTCTGAGAGGTTCTTTCATTTTCACATCTTTGACGAATTTAAGGAGCACAAATGACCCAAACCTGGGTCTGCCCAGTGTTTCCTCTTGAGATTTAGGACCTACATTCACAGTAGGAACCAGCCTGAAGCTACGCTTTCCTCAGTGCAGCCCATCAAGAGAGATAGGAGATCTATTTGCCTCATCACTGGTAATGTGAACTCAATCCCTGATGAAATTTCTCTCAGTTTCCTACACATGCAAAAACACATTTTCACTTTGTAGTGAATGACATTTTATGAGGACATATTCTGAGAATATATCAATATTGTGGTCCCCATTCATCCTCCACCTACCATCTTTTTGTTCTAATCAACCACCACTCTGATGGTTACCAAATTTTGATTTTTTTTTTCCATTTCAATTTCCAGCACTCCTTCTATATTATGTGGCTTTCTACCTTACAAAGGGCTTGCTTGCTCCCTGATTATTTGTTACAGCACTAAATATTAATGTATTCTATTTTAGTCAATATATTCCTATCCATTTTCATTATTTATTTTAATTCACAAATAGTATCAGATTTCATTAGTGAGATCTTCTTCAAGTTGATTCAGTGAGGCCCAGGTAAGTCATCTTTTTTTGATCTAGGTGGGATTCAAGGAAAATGTATTAAATTATTCCTGACTTCAGATTCCAAATTACATGCCATGTCACAGGTCCCATTTCTTTCATCAGGTCTTCTGGGCAGCCATCATTGGGTGTCTGAATTTCACCAATAGCTTCCTAAATTTTTTCTTGGTGTAATCTCTAGTCCTGATGTCAATGCATCCTAAACCTGAAGGGTTCTCTTGGACACAAATATCTCACCATGCCATTATTCTTTAATTTTGTCAATGGGTTCCCACTGTGCTTAGAAAAAGAACCATAGGGCTTCCAGTGGCCTTCAGAGCCTGAATGCTTCTTTCTGCTCCCTTCTGCAGGCCAGTTCAACCAATTGCCTAAAGTCTGATTGACAGTAAAGAGGGGTTTCCTCTCTGTGGATTTGGCTGCCTGGAACCCCTTGCAGTTTTGGGGAACAAAATAGCTGGCTTGAAGCGGCACCAGGCTGACGGGAGTGGCAAATCTGCTGAGGAAGGTTGATTTGCCTAGCTTCCAAGGGATACGCCTGAAGTCCTGCCGGCAACCCAGTGAGAGGGAGCATGCTCCAAGAGTGGGAGGGTTCTGACAGAAGGTGGAGAGGGGTTTCCTTTCTGTCGGTTTGGTAGCCTGGAACCCCTCATAGCTTTGGGGAACAAATAAACTGGCTTGAAGTGGCAACAGGCTGAAGGGAGAGGGAAATCTGCTGAGGAAGCTTGATTTACCTAAAAGCCCAGTGATAATGAGGCTTTGCTTTGGAGAGGGCTGAATCAGCCAATTTTATCATTCTGCACTGACAAGCATCAGAGCTGTAGGTCCTCTCAGGAGGCCAGGAAGTAGGAAGTGCTTGATTAGTTTCCATGAGCCTATTTAGAGTCCCCTTGGTGAAGGAGGTGGTCTAGAAGAGGCCTTCTTTTGGGTACCTTATTTAGAGAAAAAAAAAAAAAAAGGAATATGGTCACTTAAAAAAAATAAGAATTTAGTTTTTAAAATTTAGTTTAATAGCTAAAATCTGTATCAAAACCTGCAGATAGAACCTTGCAGGGCAATTGATTGATAACACAAGTAGGCTGAGAGGTTCCACAATGGCCCAAGAAGGAACACTGTTCTTCCTTAGGTTTGTTTGACTGCTTGCTTGTGTGGTTGTTTGGCTTTTCTTTGTTTATTTGTTGTCTCTTGCTTTTCTTTCCTCTTTCCTCCATCCCTACTTTTATCTTTTTTGTTCTTTTCAATTTTTTTTTATATTAGGTGCTGCTAACTTGTCTCTTCTTTGCTCTGCTTCTTCTTCCATGATTTCCCATTCCCTGTCTATATTGATTTTGTCTCCCAATGCTATATATTTTCCATCCTTCAACTTTATGCCTTCTGTTTTATATTGTGGGTCTTATGTAACTCATTTTTCCATTACTCCAAAACTTAAGGGTGTCAATGTCTATTCTAACTATTCTGATCTCTTGTTTATTAATTATTATTAACATTTTCCTTTAGCCCTTTCTTTACTCTTTCTGTCTCTCCTCATCACTATGCCTTTCTAAATCATTATATCCATTTTCCTCTATTTGGTTTCCCAGTCCATTGAAGGTTTTCCACTTTTTTTCCTATTACTCTACACTGCCTACATGAGATAAATATTCATTTTACTAAGTCTTATATGGCCCCTCTTCTAAGTTTTATCAGTATTTCTATTATCTTTCTTCCTTTCTCACATCTTTCAATTCCTCTGGACCTAATCTTTTGCCTTCAAATGAACATAGAAAGAAACACGGAAATAAAATAAGAAGAAAAAACTGTCAAAAGGAAACTTAAAACACTCACAGAACCCCCAGCTAAAAAATACTCTAGAGCAAGAGAGAAGTTAATCAACTGAATAAACCCATCAAGTTAAAATGATGACTAGAGGGCAACAAAAATTACAAACCACATTATGAAACAGGAAGACATGGAACAGCCAATGAACAAATTACTAACAAGGAAGAGATGCTGAACATCGAACAAGTAATCAAAGCTTTCCAAACAAATATCATGGACCAACTTAAAGAAGTGAATGAAGACATTAAGGATATTAAGAAGACACTGGAAGAACATACTGAAGAAATTGAAAACATACATAAAAAGATAATGGATATGATGATAATCAATGGCATAATCCAAGAAATCAAAAGGATGCTGTGTTCACATAGCAGCAGATTTCAACAGGCCGAAGAAAGAATTAGTGATGTGGAAGACATTACATCTGAAATCAAACATATAGTAGAACAGATAGATGAAAAAATAGAAAAAAAATCCAGCAGGGACTCAGGGATTTAACCGACAACACAAAAATATACACAAATGCATTATGGGCATCCAAGAAGAGGAAAATGGAAAGAGAATACAAGGAGTGTTGAAAGAAATAATGGCAGAAAACTTCTTAACCCTATAGAGAGATGGATGTACATGTCCAGGAAGCACAACACACCCCAAACAGTATAAATCCAAACAGACTAACTCAAAGATATATACTTGTCAAAATGTCCAATGCTCAGTACAAATAGAAAATACTCAAGGCAACAATAGAAAAGATTTATCACATACAAGGGAAGTACAATTAGATTAAGTGCTGATTTCTCATCTGAAACCATGGAGGCAAGAAGACAGTGGCATGACATAGTCAAAGTACTAAAAGAAAAAATAACTTCCAGGAACAAATTCTCTATCCAACAAAACTGGCATTCAAATATGATAGAGAGTTCAAAATTGTCACAGAGAAACAGAAATTAAGAGAATATGCCAATAAGAAACCTGCACTTCAAGAAATACTAAAGGAAGTTCTGCAATTTGAAAGGAAAAAACAACAGAGACAAAGTTGGAGGAGAGTATAAGAGCAACTAAAAAGACAAAAAGAGCAATAAAAACAACAAAAGACATATATAAACCCAAAGAAAATATGGCTGAGGTAAGAAATTCATTGTGAGTAATAACACTGAATGTTAATGGATTAAACTCACCAGTCAAGAGACACAGATTGGCAGAATGGAGAAGGAAATATGATCCATCTATGTGCTGTCTACAAGAAACCCACCTTCAACCCAGGGATTCAAGGAGGCAGAGTGTGAATGGCTGGAAAACAATTTTACAAGCAAACAATAGCCAAAAAAGAGCAGGAGTAGCTATCCTAATATCAGACAAAATAGACTTTAAATGCAAAACTATTGCAAGAGACAAATATGGAAAGTATATATTAGTAAAAGGGGTAATCTCTCAAGAAGAGAGAACAATCATAAACATTTATGCACCTAATCGGGAAATGCAAATCAAAATTACAATGAGATACCATCTTACACCCATCAGAATGACAGCTATTAAAAAAACAGCAGACTATAAGTGTTGGAGAGGATGTGGAGGAATAGGAACCCTCATCCACTGCTGGTGGGATTGTGGAATGGTCCAGCCACTGTGGAGGACAGTTTGGCAGTTCCTCAGAAAACTCCAATAGATCATACATATGATCCAGCGATTCCACTGCTGGGTATATATCCAGAAGTATTGAAAGCAAAGACA
>JAQZBX010071660.1:0-15220 GCA_029593785.1 Cabassous unicinctus | reverse complement strand
TTGTGATTATTTTAATTGGTTACAGGTTCTTTAACTTTTTTATGATTTTTATAATTAAAAATTTAAAGTTTTTCAAATCTTTGATATTTAATAACAATAAAAAATTAACACAATTAAAAAATAAAGCATTTTCTAGTAAAGGTGATACAAAACAAAATATAAGGAAACCTATCTCTGTCATTTCAGTAACAAAAAGTGTGACTTTAGGAGTTATTCTATTTCTTTACAGAGAAGTTTCCTCATTTGTCAAATGGAACCCAAATTATTTTTCTAATTATGTTTAGGTTCCAATAATTCTATACCATATTCATTTTAGAAATTTTCTATGATACTAACAATGGTACATTGATTAATGTAAAAACAGGTTGCCTTGGTACAATTCTTATTCTTACCTTTTTGTTTTGGTTACTATAGTAATAGATTGAATGTGAATCATTAGAATAAGCAGATGTTTAAAATCCTGTTATTTATTATGTATTTTTAAACTAAACTCACAAAACATACAAACAGGTGCTTTAATTTTGGGTACATGTATGTTGCTTAATAAATAACTATCATCACAATTTACATGCCAACATGTATATTAAAAATATATAAATATAAATTATTTCAGCTATCTTCAATATAAAAGTTTTAGGTCTAAACTATTTGATAGTTTCAAATCACATAGCTTATATTTATGGAGCTATTTGAATTCTATACCAAACAAAAGTATCTTTTTTCAAAAAATTCCAAAAACAAATTTATAAAATTCAAAATGTATTCATGTTAAAATTTCTCAGTAAATAGAAAATACCTCCTTAACCTGATAAAATGTATCTACCAAAAAACAAAAAATTCTCCAGCTTACCTCCAGCTAATATCTAATATCATACTAAGTGGTAAAAACAGAATGCTTCCCTAAGATCTAGAATAAGATAAGGCTATCTTCTATTAAACTTGAATTTCTAGCCAACACAACAATAAGGCAAGGAAAATAAATAAAAGATACACGGATTCAAAGGAAAGAAATAAAAGTGTCTCTGTTTGCTACATAATTATCTATGAAGATAATCCTGCAAAATCTTTTAAAAAATTTCCTAGAACTAAGTGATTTTAGCAAGGTCAAAGAATACAAGGTAAGTATTTATTTTAAAAATCACATTTCTCTATACCAGCAATGAAAAATAAGAATTTAATCTCTGTACAAGTTAATTGACTGCAAAAGCAAAATAACAACAATGAATGTTGGGATTTGCATTATATATGGAAAAGATAAAATACATGACATCAATAGCATAAAGAACAAGAAAGTGGGACATTGAAGTATGCTATCAGAATATTTTTATATGTGTAAAGTTGCATATTATTTGAAGCTAAATTGTGGCAATGAAGAGTTATGTTTTATAAACCACAGGGAAAGTCCTGAAATATAAACTAAGGTACAAATCTAATAAACCAATAATGAAGGTAAAATGGAATGATAAATTGATACAATTAATCCAAAAGGAGGGATTAGCAGAAGAAAAAAAAAGGAGAGATGAGAAAAAAAATAAATAAATACTGATATAATAGATTTAATCCAGCCATAAGAATTATTACTTTAAACGTTGTAAGTGGCCAAATCACTTGAATTAATGCAGAGATTTTCAGGTTGGATAAAAAGTAATTTTCAACATGTTGCTTAAAGAAACTGAATCTAAGCATAAAGACTGAGATAAGAACAAAGGATGGAAATGATACAGCAAACAAACACTAATCTGAAGAAAGTTGGAATGGCTGTATAAACAGCCAGGAATGTAGAATTCAGGAAAGATATATGAATAATTTATTGGAATACATCACAATGTTAAATAAATTTGCACTTCTTTCAAAATATATGAAGGAAAATCTATACAACAAAAAGGAAATATAGACAAATCCACAATCATAATTTGAGATTTCAACCCCTCTCTAAAGAATTGATGGAACAGTTAGACAAAACTCAGTGAGGAAGTAGTGTGCTGGAAAAACACTATGAAGCAACTTGACCTAAATCATTATATATTAAATAATTGGCAGAATACACACCCTCTTCAAATGCGTAGTATATTTACCAAGATAGGCCACATTCTAGGCCATAGAAAATGTCTCATTGAAAACAAACTATTGATATCAAAATATTTCCTGATGGAACTATAATTAACTAAAAATAATTAATAGAAGAATACTTTTAAATCTAAAATATTTTTAACTTTAACCTCACATCATTAATTAACCCTAGATAACAGGATAAATAAAAAGGGAAATCAGAAAAATGTTTATATCTGAATGAAAATGAAAACACAAGATAGTACTCGGGGGATACAGCTAAGGCAATTCATAGAAATGAATTTATAAACACAAATGCTTATCTTAGGAAAGAAGAAAGTTACAGAACCAATTAACTAAGTAAGGAAAAAATAATAAATTTAACCTAAAGTAAGAAAATTGAAAGAAATAACTATAAAGCAGAAATCAATCACATAGAAAATGGAAAAAAAATAGAGTAAATCAATGAAACCAAAGGTGATTCTTTGAAAAGACTGACTACATCGACAAAACTTTATACATAAATATATAAAGGGGAAAAGGAGAGAAGACACAAAGTACTAGTATAAGGAAACAAAAAGTGAATAGTATGGATCCTACATATAGTTAAAGGAAAATAAGTGAATATCTTAAAACATTTTTGTGAATACTTTGAAAAATCTATATGAACTCAACACATTTCTAGAATGTCACACACTACTAAAAGTCTCCCATGAGGAACTAGATCAAAATAATAGTCCTTTATCTAATAATATAATAAATTGATAGTTCAAACTTTTCAATAAAAGAAAACTTCTGACCAAGAACTCCTTGATGATAAATATTATTCAAGAAAAGGACATAATATCAATTCTACATAAACGTCAAGAAAATATTTGTAAATATTTATATAAGTAAAGAATTGTGTCCAGAATATTTTAAAAAACCTAGCACAACAAAGGAATTAATCACACTAAAGTGAAGAAAATGTTCTTTTAAAAAAAAATTCTAGTATTAATTAAAGTCCATGGTTATCACTATTTGTGTTCCATATTTTTTAAAATTTTTATTCTGTTACCATGCATACAATCTAACACTTCCCCTTTTAATCATATTAAATTATATATTTCAGTACTGTTAATTGTATTCCCAATGTTGTGCTACTATCACCACCACCCATTACCAAAACAATGTGATCATTGCAAATCGGAAACTTGAACATTTTAAGCCTTAACTTCCTATTCCCTATCCCTACCCTATCCTATGTGTTAGTTTGCCAAACGGCTGCTGACTGAAAGTACCAGAAGTGCGGTGGCTTTTGTAAAGGGGATTTATTTGGGGTTCAAAACTTACAGTTCCAATGCTGTGAAAAGACCAAATAGAGGCACCATGAGAGGTGCCTTCTCACCGATGTCAACAGCAACATGGGGAAGCAAGATGGCTGCTAATCTCTGCTGAAGTCTCAGTCTCCATCTCTGGACTCAGCATCTCTTGGAGCTCATCTTCCAGAGCTCAGCTGTGAGCAACCAGGCATATAGCAAGGCTTGTCTCCTCTTGAGCTGCTCTGAGAGTCCAGCCCCTTGGGGGCTTCATGCTAAGCAATAGTCTTGTCCTCTCTCACATGGCCAGGTCAAATATGGCATACCTTCCTTTTTCTATGCCTGTCTGTCCCGCTTTGTGTCATCATTTTTATCAGACCTAGCAAAAAGTCAGAGAAGCAAGTTGACTCAAGCCTCGCTGACGTAGTCCAATCAAAAGCCATAAATTGATCTTACAAACTAATCTAATCAAAGCATCCTCAACTGAATTTAGCAATCAAAGGTTATCATGCCCACAGGAATAGATTAGTTTATAAGCATAATCTTTCTCTTTTTGGGATTCATAAAATAATTTCAAACTGCCACCTCTGGTAACCTATATTCTAGCTGCTGATTTTATGAATTTGATTATTCTAATTATTTTTAAATCAGTGAGATCATACAATATTTTTCCTTTTATGTGTGACTTATTTCACTCAACATGAGGTCTTCAAGGTTCATCCATGTTGTGACATGCATGAGAACTTCATTTCTTTTTATGACTGAATAGTCCGTTGTATGTATATACTACATTTTATTTTTCCATTCATCATTTTATGGACACTTTGGTTGCTTCCATCTTTTGGCAATTGTGAATTATTCTGCTAAGAACGTTGGTGTTCAAATATCTGTTTGAGTCTCTGCTTTCAGGTCTTTTGGGTATATTCCTAGTAAAAGAATTGCTGGGTCATATGGTACTTGTATACTTAGCTTTCTGAGGAAATGCCAAACTGTATTCCACAGCACCTACACCATTTCACATTGCCACTAGAAATGAATGAGCATTCTTATTTCTCCACATCCTCTCCAACACTTGTCTCTTTACACTTTTTTTAATAGCAGTCATTCTAATGGGTGTGAAATGATATCTCATTGTTGTTTTGATTTGCATTACCCTGATGGCTAATAATGTTGAGCATCTTTTCATGTGCTTTCTGGCCATATGTATATATTCTTGGAGAGATGTCTATTCAAGTGTTTTGCCCAATTTTAATAGGGTTGTTTGTCTTTATATTTTTAAATTCTGGCTATTAAGCCCTCATAATATATTTGGTTTCCAAATATTTTCTCCCATTGTGTGGGTTGCCATATTACTTTCATCATAAAATTCTCTGAGGCACAAAACAATTTAATTTTGATGAGGTCCCATTTATCTATTTTGTTTTCTTTCCTGCCTTGTATTTTGGGTATAGAGTCTAAGAAACCATTGCCTAACTCAAGCTCCTGAAAATGCTTCCTCATGATATCTTCTAGTAGTTTGATAGTTCTAGCCCTTATATTTTGATCTCTGAATCATTTTGAGTTTATCTTAGTGTAAGGTGTGAGGTAGGGGGTCCTCCTTTTATTTTTCAAATGGAGGTCCAGTTTTCCCAGCACCAATTATTGCAGAGAACTTTCTGTACCAATCAAGTGGTCTTTACCCCCTTAACAAAAATTAATTGACCATAAATGTGAGGGTTGATTTCTAAGCTCTCAATTTGCTTCTTTTGGTCTACATGTCTGTCCTTGTGCCAGTACCATTCTGTTTTAATCATTTCAGTTTAGTAATAAGTTTTAAGATTGGGAAGTATGAATACTTAAACTTCATTCTTCTTTTAAAGTGAGCTTTAGCTATTCAGGACCCTAACTTTTCTATATAAATTTGATAACTGGCACTTACATTTCTGCAAAAAAGACTGTTGGAATTTTGATTGGGATTGCATTGAATATAAAAATCACTTTGGTAAGGATTGACATTTTAGTGATATTTAGTCTTCTAATCCCTAAACACAGAAGGTACTTTTATTTATTCATGTCTTCTTTGATTAATTTTAGCAATGTTTTGTAGTTTACTGTGTACAAGTCCTTTACATACTTGGTTAGATTTATTCCTAGATATGCCATTCTTTTAGTTGCTATTGAGAATGGATTATTTCTTGATTTCTTCTGATGGTTTATTGCTTGCATATGGAAACACTACTGAATTTTTGGTTTTGATCTTGTACCCCATCACTTTGCTAAATTCATTTATTAGCTCCAGGATCTTTTTTGTGGATTTTCAGGATTTTCCATATATAGGATCATATCATCTGAAAATAGGGAAAATTTTACTTCCTCCTTTCCAATTTGAATACCTTTATTTTTCTTGCCTAATTGCTCTGGAAATAACTTACAGTAGAGTACTAAATAACAGTGGAAACAGTGGGCATCCTTGTTTTGCTCCTGATATTAGAGGGAAAAGTTTCAGTCTTTCACTATTAAGGAGGATGTTAGCTGTGTGATTTTCATATATGTACTTTATCATGCTGAGGAAGTTTCCTTCTGTTCCTAGAGTTCTAAGTGTTTTTATCAAAACAAATGGTCCTGGATTTTGTCAAATCCCCCTTTTGCATCAAATGAGATGATCATGTGTTTTCTTTTCCTCATTCTCTAAAAGTGGCATATTACATTAATTGATTTTCTTATATTGAACCACCCTTTCATACCAATGATAAATCCCATTTGGTATATAATTCTTTTAATATGCATTGAATTTGGTTTGTTAGGTTGCTTTTTTTTTTTTTTTTTTTTTTTTTTTTTTTTTTTTTTTTTTTTTTTTTTTTTTTTGAGGATTTTTGCAACTATATTCTTGAGAGACTTTGGTCTGTATTTTTCTTGTCTTGTGGTACTTTTGGTATGAGGATGATGGCTTCATAAAATGAATTAGTGAATGTACTCTCCTCTTCAATTTTTGGAAGAGTTTGAGCAGAGTTGGAGTTAAATCTTCTTGGAGTGATTGGTAGAATTCCCCTGCAAAACTATCTCATCCTGAGCTTTTCTCTGTTGGAAGGTGATTACTGATTCAAAATCTTTACTATTAATTGGTTTGTTGATATCTTCTACTTCTTCTTGTGTCAATGTACATTGTTTGTGTATTTCTAAAAATTTGTCCATTTCATCTAGGTTACATAATTTCTGGAAACAGTTGTTTATAGTATCCTCTTATACTCTTTTTTTTTTTTTTTTTGGCACAGTGGGGTCAATAGTAATATTCTCTTTTCATTTCTGATTTTCATTATTTGTAGCCTCTCTGTTTTGTTCTCTGTCATTTTAGCTGAAGGTTTGTCAAATTTCTTGAATTTTCAATGAACCATTTTTTGGTTTTGTTGATTCTCTGTATTATTTTATTGTTTCCTATTGCATTTATCTCTACTTTAATCTTTGTTATTTCCTTTATTCTGCTCTACTTTGGCTTTAGTTTGCTCATATTTTGAATTTCTTCCAGTTTTGAGGTTCGGTCTCTTATTTGAAGTCTCTCTTCTTTTTTAATTTAAGCATTTAGAGCTATACATTTCCCTGTTAGCACTGTCTCCACTGCAAATCATAAATTTAGGTACACTGTATATTCACTGTCATTTGCCTCTCGATATTTCCTAATTTTGCTTATTTCCTCTTTAATATATTGGTTATTTAAGGGGAATGTTGTTTAATTTCCATGTTTGTGAATTTTTCATTTCTCCCTCTGTTATTGATTTCTAGCTTCATTTTATTGTGGATGGAAAATATACTTTTGTATGATTTCAATAATTTGAAATTATTGGGATTTGTTCTATGACCCAACATAAGGTCTAGCCTGAAGTATGATCCAGGCGCACTCATTTGGTGCAATGCTATAGATAAAGATATAGATAGATATAGATAGATATAGATATAGATATAGATATAGATATAGATATAGATATAGATAGATAGATATAGATATAGATAGATAGATGTTAGGTTTAATTGGTTTAGAGTATCATTCAATTCTTGTATTTCTTTTTTGATCTTCTGACTAGATGTACTATCCATTATTGAGAGTGTGTATTAAAGTCTCCTACTATTAATGTAGCATAATCAATTTCTCCCTTAAAATCTGTCAGTATTTGCTGCATATTTTTTGGCTCTGCTGTTAGATGCATATGTATTTATAATTGTTACATTTTATTGTTCAATTGTCCCCTTTATAAGTACATAATGACCATCTTTGTCCCTCATAACTGTTTTTGAAGTAAGGTCTATTTTATCTGAGATTAGTAAAGCTACGCAAGCTCTCTTTTGGTTCCTACTTACATGGTATATATCTTTCCATACTTTCACTTTCAATCTACTTGTGTCTTTGAAGATAAGGTGAGTCTTTTGCAGACAGCATAAAAATGTGTCATGCTTTTTTATCCATTTTGCCAATCTCTGCCATTTGACTGGAGAGTTTAATCCATTTACATTTAAAGTCACTGATGATAATACAGGATTTTTTTCTGTCATACTTCTTTAGCTTTTGTAAGTATTATGCTTTTTCTGTCCCCCACTTCCATTAAGTCCTACTTTTACATTTATTTGCTTTCATGTGTTATACCATATTGAGTGACTTCTCATTTATATCTGGATATATTTTTCATCTATATTCCTTGTGATTACCATAGGATTAAAGTTTAACATCCCAAATATACAAGAATTATAATTGTTTTGATACTAACTTAACTTCAATATTATGCACATATACTTTTTCTATACCCCTCTGTCCCTCACCATCTTTAATTTTGTACTTGTTACCATCTATAACTTTTGATATTATATATCCAGAAATATAGAATTATCATTACTTTTTATGCATTTGCATTTTAGTACCTTTAGGAAATGAGAAATATAGTGACATACCAAACTATACACTATAATAATACTGTCATTTATAACTATGCAAGAGATTACTTTACCACAGGTCTTTATCTCTTTATGCCACTTTCAACCACTGTCTAGTGTTATTTCCTTTCAGTCTGAAGAACTCCTTTACCATTGCTTGTACGGCAAATCTATAGATGTTTAAATTCCTCAGCTTTTATTTATCTGGGAATGTCTGAGTCTTGACTTCACTTTTGAAAAAAGTCTTGCTGGATATCAAATTCTTGACTAGCAGTTGTTTTCTTTCAGCATTTCAAGTATTTCAACCCACTGTCTCCTTTCCTCCATGGTTTTTGATTGGAAATCAGCACTCAATCTATTTGAGACTACTCCCTTGTAGGTAACATGTTGCTTTTCTCTTGAAGCTTTCAAAACTCTCTCCTTGTCCTTTGGATTCAGTAGTGTGATCAATATAAGAGAAGGTGTATTTTTCTTCATTTTTATCATATTTCGTATTCTCTGTGATTCTTAGATATGCTTATTCACTTCTTTTGCCAAGTATGGGATATTTTCTGACATGATTTCCTTGACTTTTCCTTATGCCCCTTTCTCTCTTCTCCATCTGGGAACTCCCATAATGCATATATTGATGTGCTTGATGGTCTCCCATAGTTGTCTTAGACTATTTTCAAACTTAATATTTATTTTTTTCTTTCTGCTCCTCAACCTGACTTATTTCAAGTGTGTTACCTTCAGGTTCACTAATTGTTCCTTCTACCTGTTCCAGTCTTCTTTTGAAACCTTCCTGGGAATTTTTTGTTTTAATTATTTTTATCTTCAACTCTAGTTGTTCTGTTTGTCTCCCTTTTAAAAAATTTCTGTCCCTTTACTAAGACTCTCATATTGCTCACTCATTGTTTTCCTGATATTCTTTTCTTCTTTTTCAATATTTTTCTTCAGCTCTTTGAGCATTTTTAAGATCATTTTTTAAAGGCTCTATTTGGTATGTCTACATTCTGGTCTTCTTTGATGGTGTTTTCCAGATTTTTTTCTTCTTCCTTTTGGTAGAAGGAATCATTTCCTGTTTCTTTGTCTTGTACTCTTTTGTTTCATACTGTACACTGTGATAAGTTAAAATGTTAACACTTGGATTTATTTCTGGAGATGTATATTTCTTCAATTTTTAAGTAGGTTGTGAGAAGACAGAGTCTTTCTTATGATTCAGAAGGAAGGTCTGCCCAAAGTAAATGCAGTGTGCAGGAATTTCCCTATCTTTCTGGGACTCTGTCTTATCCTTAGCTTGTTAGTTGTTTTGGAATTCCTCTGTTTTCAGGAGTTTGCTTGTCCCCTCTGTTTCCCAGGGAGCAGACTTCCCCCTGCCAGGTGTTTGATGCCCACAGGACTTTGTGCCAGAATGTCTACCTCTATAGGTTTTTATGCTCCTTTCCTTGTTTTATGCTGCTTTTGCCTGGAGGGCAAATTCTGAGAAGAGGGACATTCTAGAGAAGACGTTTTCAAGTCAGTCTTTCTCAGTTAAAACAGGGCCTGGGCCCATGAAGCCGTGCAGATAGGCTCAAAAGGTCCCCTGGGATGGGATCAGAAAGGACAATAAGAGCTTCTCTGAAGACTCCCAAAGCTGAGCTTTCCTGGCCTGCTTAGCAAAAGCAGCCCTTCAACCAAATGTCCCCTGCAGCCCTGGGGGAACACAGTATCTTTAAGTCTCCATCCCTACTGCTGCAGTCCCTGTCCAGGGAGGGTTGAAATCATGGCTTCTGCCACCTTTGTCCAGGATGGGTTGAAACAATATCTACCCTCAGAAAAGGGGCCCTAGCATTCCAAAGTCACTAATCAAAAGTTTTGATCAGTAATCAGCCATGCCAACCTCTATTCTTGGGGAATAAGATATTTATGTCCCTTTCTGTCATCAGCAAACTAGCTAGGAGCTAGACCCCTGGAAGGCCTGCCACATGAGTGGAGGATGGACATCAGTGGGTGCCAGTATCAGCTGTATGGAGAGTGCAATTACTGTTCTTTACCATAATTTATCAGCCTCTTTCTCTTGCTCTTCCTTGAATGCTGTGCAGTGTTATTCTGGCCTTCACAGTTTCAAAATAGTTGTTTTAGACAGTTCCTTAATGTTTAATAGTTGTTTTAGAGTCCTGGACCTCCCTACCCCACCATCTTCCATAATTCTCTCCTGAAAAATGTTCTCTCTTAAGTAGTTAAATTTCTATTTTTACAAATCATTTATATGATGTGCTATTTGCCTGCATTTTAATTTCATATATCTGATGTCAATTTTTGTAAATTAGTTTGTTTACCACCAGCAGATACAATGATGTGAACTATTATATTGCATTGTATTGTATTATATTACATTATTTTACATTATATTTGTATTATTTTATTTAATAGATATTCACAATACAAACTACATTATGACTGAAAACATGGAAATAGATTATCAGTAGCCACACCTGTGAAACTATTTCTTTTGCAAGGACTTTAGCTGAGATTTCCCTTATGTGTAGTTGACAGATGTAGATAGTGTTTCAAGATCTGGATTTTAGTGGAAAGGGGAACGTATTTTGAAATATTTATGGAGGGTTTCAAGGAGAATCTATGTAGAAATGCATTTTAGTTCTTATAACTCTATAATACCCTACTCACTGCTCTCTAAAATATAGCCTTCTTACTTGCAGAGAATTAATTGCTTGCCTCCTAAATGCCAGGGCATTTACGTATCAAAGTAATTTATTACAAACCAGTCATATCCCTATAACTCATCCTTCTAGCTATCAAGACTTCAGCATCATCTTTACTTGTATAAGAAAGAGATCGTTCTGTGTTATGTGCATTTTGTGAGTTCTTGATACAAAAAATATCATTTGCATAACTTATTACAATTCCCACATTTAAGCCACATTTTCAGTGGTCAAGTTATGGCAATTGTAGTAATATAACACTTACAAAATTATAAACCCCACATTTAAGTAATTATTTTTCAGGTCTGTTTACTTAGTTCCCAAATTAATTGCAATTTGATGATGCATAGGTTTTGTTGCCCTTTCATTCTTACATACCATAGGAAGCCTTCATACCAATTCTTTTTCACTTTCTGGTTCCTCTGTTTTTCATTTCCTTATTTCTGGTAATGTTTTCTCTACATTTCCTACCATACCCTTGAACTTTGCTGATGCCATATTTTATTTTTCCCCTTTCCCTTGAATAAAATTTTTCCCTTGAATAAAATTTTTCCCTTGAATGAAATTTTACAGCACTATTTTGACCAAATTTTCTATATTTATTCTCCTTCTCTTTTCCTACTGTCAATACTCTAATACAATGCACAAACTACTATAAGATAAGTTGTTGTTTGTTTTTTTTTTTTTTACTGGGAGGTCCTGGGGATTGAACCCAGGTCCCTCCATATGGGAGACAGGCACCCAACCATTTGAGCCACATCCATTCCCCTAAGATTCATTTTGAACATGCCTTTTTCTTCTTGTTCATAGTTCATACAAAGTTAGCTTAACCAGTTCTCTGCATAGAATGCTTTTCAAGCAACCTCTCATCTTTGTATTGAATGTGACCTTTGATTCATAATTTAATGTCTTGACTGCTCTTAGTGTAGTCCCATTTTACAGACATTATTTTCTCCAAAGATTTGTACTCAAACATTATTTCATTAAAAAAACAACTCAGCAGGGAGAACAAGCCAATAGTAGTAACAGCAATCTTCCTTTATATCAGAGATTCTCTAGCTTTAGAGTGAGTAAGAATAACATTATCAGCCTGTCAAAAGTGCATTTTTAACCCTTAGATATTATGATTAAATAGGATGGGGAACATAGATTTTAACATAAACTTCAGTCTATTTTGCTGCAGGTGGCCTGAGATACTGAAGAGATAACTTGATGACTATAGCTCCTAAGAAGAATACCATTGATATCACTTAATTTTTCCTCCAGCAATTGTACTTAGTAATTTTATTATAATTATTGCCATGATATTTGACCTAGAAGGAGCCTAGGGAAGGCATTTTCCTTTTAGAGTCTAGGGAATAAGTAATAGCTGATATCAATAGATACATATAATTTAATCTTTCATTCACAATCTAAGTCCTCCAGAGACATTTTATCCGGTCAAACCTTTTGCAAAAGTATGCATATTTTACTCACTGTTTGAAAAGCACTTCCTTGCTCTCCTCTTTGACATTTATCACCTTATGTCTTCAAGTTTATAATGAACATGACTATGAATACGAGGATGCTTTATATTTCTTTGATATCCATGCAGAAAAATGTCATTTGGTGCTAGAGGGAAACTATCTAACAAGATGGCCTCTAGATACCTTTAATATTTTAACAGCTAGAAAAGTTTTGTAAATACTATGAATATAACCCTAGGCTGTTCCTTCAATTTAAGATGTTTTTTAATACTTTTCACATGCAATATCATGTTTTCTAAACCATTGTTATAGAAAGAAAATCAGGGTTTGATTTTCTGTGCAGGATTATCATGTATTTGACATCTGTTCTAGAAAACTATATATATTCTGTCACCCAACACATTTCTGTCAAAAAACATGATCAGTTGTGAAAACAATAAATCTTAAGAAAAGATTATGTGAAACTTTAAAAAATAACTATTATGACTCCCTCAATAAATAACTATGTCAAAAAAAAAATTGGGGAAAATATTCAAAATCTTAACATCTGAACAAATAGAAGTCATGGATATTCATCATCTAGATATGTGCTCTAGCACTGTGTTCATGTTGGTGTAGAGGAGCATAATCTGTTTTGTTATTTTTTTGCAAAAAGGCTTGACAGTATAAAATGTCTCTGGAAGACTTAAATTATGAATGAAAGACTAAATGGTATTCATCCCTCTATTGATATCAAGGAATATTTATTCCCTGGAATCTGAAAGAAAAATTTCTTCCCCAGGCTCTTTCTAGGTCAAACATCATGACCATTGGAAGAAGCCAATTTTTTAAATCTTGTATTCAAAATGAAACTTTTGCTTCTTTATCAAAATCTGAAGACATCAATGGCCATTCTTGAAACTTAGAAATGCATTACCTTAATGTTAAATAGTTAAGAAAAATGTTATTGAGAATGGGAGCCTCTATGTTAACATGCTATTTCTCTGAATGCCAACTATAGGTATCCTTGTGCATTTCTGGAGTTTCTCCCTAAAATGGATCTTCTAGAGGGAAATATTCCTTTCTATACACCACTGCATCTCAGCACTAAAATTCAAATTTCTTTTCATACTCAACAGGGCTCAATATAAACTGCTCTGTCTCTCTTCACTTATTTCCCAACTGCCATACTGAGCTTATTTCTCCTTCTCAAATACACTGGCATATTCTCACCTCAGGGCTGTTTAGAGCATACTGCTACCCATATTTTGTATTGTTTACCTTCAATATCACCTAAGTTGGAGTTAAAATGTCCCTTTCACAGAAAAAGTTTTATTGACAATACTATCAAACCATCAAAACCACAAGTCATGCTCTATCATGTCTTTATTTATTTATTTATTTATTTATTTAATTTTTAGGTCAGTAAAAAGAATTTATTTGGGAAATGTGGGAAAGAACAGAGACTGTTGAGGAATGGGAGAAAAAGATAGAAATACAGACCAAGATTTGGTGCAGGCTCCAAGCAGAGAAAGCCTCTATCATGTCTTTGTTTTTGTTTTTCCTTTATGGCAGTTAGTGCTTTTGGAAATTAATAGGTCTATTTATTTGTTTACTAGTTTAATGTCTGCATCTCACCACAGACCATATAAACCACAAAGACAGACATTTTGTATTTTCTGCCTCCTGTCTCCCCAGCATTTAAAACAGAGTCTTTTATACAAAACTTAACACACACACACAAACACCCCTGCACACATACATATGCACTAAGTGATGCTGGGTTGCAATAGTGTGTAAGACCCTTTTACTCATCTCTTCCTATCTCCGAGTCCAGCATCATCTTGTTGGTAACTTGAAATTGACCAGATGGGAGTATTCTCACCACAGAAATCAACAAACACTACAAACTGCATGTACACACACACAACACACATACTACAGGATAGAAAAGAGAGAATGAAAAGTTAAAACAACTCCTTCTCTTATAAATAAAATAAAAAATAGCTCCTTGGCCTTCTCAGAACTGCCACAAAAGTTAAGTTCCTTGAACTATTTTGTGACAAATATCGTTTCAGAAAGTTCCTATGGAAACACTGAACCTCCAAAAGCCAATTAAGCCTCTAGTTAAGCATATCTGGCCCATTAAAAATAAAGCCCCACTTAACTTACATTTAACCTGCCCCTGTAAGACTAACAGGTCTCTGGCCCCATGAACAGAAACTAGCCAAGTTCCTTCTTTCTTTTTATAAAACTACCCACAAACTTCCTGGCCTTGAAGCTGCTTTCAAATTTATAAGTGACCATGTCCCTTGTTGCAACAGTCTTCGTGTCCTCAATAAAATGCTGTAAATTGCAACTTGACTCTGATTTGTGTTTTGACACCTATCACTAAGTTCTGAACTGAAGAAAATATACATGAGGCGCTTTATTCTTTCTATAAGAAGGCCAGGGTATTGGGGGGAAAAAACCACCACCAACAAAACTGCCCCTCTAAGCCATTGATTTAAAGAGCAGCAGAGAAAATCATTAGGTAATGATTTATCTCACTAAATATATGGTTTTCAGATCTTGAAACAAGAAAAAATGTGACTGTAATTATTTTACTTTCTTAAGAAATTGTATTATAAAACTCAGGGTTATATAATATGTATTATAATATAGGAAATTTCAGACTAATGACTCTTTTGTCCTGTAAGTTTGATGGCAAATAATTCTGAACAATAAACTGTACTCCAATCTGTGACTAATTAACTCTTTTTATTTTTTTTTAAATTTTTAAATAGATACTTAGATTACATAAATATTGCACAAAAAATATAGGGATTCCCATATGGCCCACTCCCCA
>JAQZBX010071659.1:0-15200 GCA_029593785.1 Cabassous unicinctus | reverse complement strand
TTTCTTCTAATTCTTCCCAGAAACCAATTATCTTTACATGCTTTTAAAACTTTTCCCTTTTCCAACTATATATCTGTGTGTGGTTGATTTTCTTCTAATTCTTAAAGCAAACAATGTATTACACAGATTAAATATAGAAATAGATATGAGAATCCAGCTACTAGACACTAAAAAGATTTGCAAAAATATAAAATAAAGTCACTCTTCTCTCTGATTTTTTTTTGTTTTAGAAAACATTATTTCTCATAAAAATATGTTATCTATATTGACATATAGTGTGCCAAATAGTTTTATATTGCTAGAAAAGTTGCAAAGATAGTACAGAAAATTCTCAGTTCCCCTATTATTCACATCTTACATAAATGTGGTACATTTATCATAATAAGCTATTGATATATTATTATTAACTAAAATGTAATTAATTCAGATTTCCTCAGCTTTACTCTAAAGTTCTTTTTTGTTTCCAGGATCCCATCCAGGATACCACATTACATTTAATCATCATGTCTCCTTAGGCTGCTTTTGGGTATGACAGTGTCTCAGACTTTCCTTGTTTTTAATGACCTTGAGAGTTCTGAAGAGCACTGGTCAAATATTTTGTAGACTGTATTTCAATTGGGATTTGCCTGATGGTTTTCTCATGATTAGACTGGGGTTATAGGTTTTTTGAAGGAAGATTCCAGAGGTAGAGTGCCATTCTCATCACATCATATCAAGGGTACATGATATCAAAATGACTTATCACTGAAGATGTTAATTAACATTGACCAACTGGCTTTGATTGTGTTTGCAAGATTTTTGTACTGTAAAACTACTTTTCTTCCCCTTTACATATTGTAATCTTTGGAAAGTCTTCATTATGTACATCCTCTACTTAAAGTATGGGGAGTTATGTACCATCTACTTAAAGGCAGACGATGTACATGAATTATTGGGAATTCTTCTGCACAGGTGATTTGTTTATTTTCTCCCCTTTATTAATTTATTCAATTATTTATTTTTATCAGTATGGATTCATGAATATTTACTTTATACTCTGGGTTATAGTTCAACAAGATTTTATTTTCTTGCTCCAATTTTTCCATCTTTGGCTATTGGGAGCTCTTTCAGTTAGTTCCTGTGTTCTTTTGACATACTCCCATCATTTCAGGTATTTTTTTAGCACTTTCTTACTTTCTTGCACTCCAAGAGACTCTAGATCTTCTTGTGTTTTTCCTGCCCCAGTCCTAGGATCAGCTACTTTTTCCAAGAAGGCTTGGTCCATTTTTTTGGTGAATGGTATCAGAAACCAGGATATGGGGTCTGGGTATGTTTGTTGCTTCTAGGTACTCTCAGATGATCCATCAAGGAAATACATGTGTGTATACTAACCTGTGTATATACACATTTCTATAAATATTTCTATATGTAACCATGTGTATCTATATTAAGCTAAATATGAGTTCATACTGATGTCTCCAATTATGATCAATTACCACATAGATCATTCTAGCTTCCTCTCCTTGCTTATCTTAAATTCCAACTTCAAAAATGAGAATCCCGACTCCTACCATCTATCATTCATATATTTAATTGTTCACTTCCAGTGTACATGTTTAGTGGGGTTCAGAGTACTTCCATGGGAAACAACTTTATTAACTAGAGTACAATGCTTATGTAGAGTTCCTTTTACCTTTGATCTTATAAACTTCATTACTTTTGAAAGTTAGGTCCTTACCTTTTTCTCCTACACCCCTGAGTGAGGTTGCTTTGTACATTTGTACTACAGTTAGATTCCTTTGTCACTTTCTGTGTTCCATCCTGGGATTGCCTTATTTCCTAAACTACTTTTTAAATTTGCATACATTAGGCTTATTCTTTGTGTCATACAGTGTTATGGATTGAATCATGTCCTGCACAAAGATATGTTTATGTCTCACCACTATTTTATGGATGTGAACCCATTTGTAAATAGGCTCTTTGATGATGTTATTATCATGTCTCCTTAGGTTCCTTTTGGGTATGACAGTGTCTCAGACTAAATCAGGGTGGGCCTTAATCCAATATGACTGGAGTCATTATTAAGAGAGGAAATTTGAATATAATCAGGAGTAGGAGACAGATGGGGAAAGAGATGACCATGTGAAAGAGGCAGAGAATTCCTGCAAGCCACCATCAGAACAATACAGACTTCAAAGAAATCATGACTCTTCTAATTCTTGATCTTGGACTTCTAGCCTCTGAAACTGAGACAACAAATTCCTATTATTTAAGCCAACCAGTCTATGGCACTTTTAAAATAGTATCCCCAGTATATTAATCAAGGTTCTCTAAGGAATGGAACTGACAGGAGATATCTGTACATAGTATTAGATTTTATAAAATTCTCTCATGTGACCTTGAGGATGCACAAGTCCAGATTCTGCAGGGCAGGCTGCAAACCAGGGGCTCCGATGACGGTCCTTGATGAGTTCCCATGAGACACTGTCTGACACAGAACTGGGAATTCTCTCTCTGAATGCTGAAATCACTTCTCCTTTTAAGACCTTCAACTGATTATGAGATTTCACTCATTGCTGACAGCAATCTCCTTAGTTGATTGTAGATGTAACCAGCCATCCATGCAATCAATTCACTTATGATTAAAGTCCATGAAATGCCCTTGCATTACAATTAGCCCAATGCTTGCTTGACCAGACAAATGGGCACCATTAGCTGACCGAGTTGACACACTAGCCTAGCCATCATGCCCGGCAAACTAAGATATACAGGTCTATGGGTTTTGACAAATGCATAGTGTCATGTGTCCACAGTTTCAGTATTAAAAAGAATAATTTCACTGCCCTAAAAATTACCCTGTTCTTTGTCTATTACGCTCTCCCCTCTCCCTCCAAACTTCTGAAAACCACTGATCTGTTTACCAACTCTATAGTTTTGCCTTTCCCTGAATGTATTATATGTTGGGGTCCCTAACATAACTGCCAGGTTTGATAATTCATTAGAAGGACTATAGGATTCATCTTACCAGTTGTACCATGGCTATAAATTATTGCAGTGAAAGGATACAAAAAAAACTCAAAGGGAAAAGGCACATGGGGCAAAGTCTGGAGGAAAGCAGGCACAGCTTCTAAGAGTTCTTTCCCAGTGGAGTCACACAGACTGCACTTAACTCCTCCAGGAATGAGTTGTGACAATGTTTAAAATGTTGTCTACCAGAAAAGCACATTATAGACTCAGTGTCCAGTGTTTTGTTGGTGGCTATTCAGGTGACACTCTGCCTAGAATATACCAAAATTCCAGTTTCTCAAAAGAAAAGCAGGTGTTTGGCATAAACAGCATTGTTTGCACAAGCAGTTGTGGCACATTGAGTCACTCTTGGAATTGTGGAAACTGTCCTGAAATCCAAGTTCCCAGATTCCAGCCAAGGACCAATCTTGCAAGCAGGTCTTTCTAAGGATACTAGTTTCAGGTCTGCACATCAAATAAATTAAATAATATATAGTTTTTCAAAATGGTTTTGCTTAGCAATATGCATTTAAGATTCATCCATATCTTTACATCATTTGATAGTGCATTCCTTTTTACTGCTGGATAGTATTCCATTTTATGGATGTATCAGTTTGTTTATCCAATGAAGAACATTTTGGTTGCTCTAAGTTTTAGGAGTTTATTTAAAAAGCTGCTCTAATATTTGTCTGCAAGTTTTTGTGTGAACATAACCTTTCAAATCAATTGATTACATATGAATATAATTGCTGAATCATACAAGGTTTTAGCCTTGTAAGAAACTGTGAAACTGTCTTCTCAAGTGACTGTACCATTATGAATTCTCACCGACAATGAAAGAGAGTTCCTATTGATAAATTGGTGTTGCCAGGTTTATTTTTGTTTTTTATTTGTTTGTTTATAAATTTTATTGCCATAATACATATATAACACAAAATTTCCCATTTTAAACATTTTAAACTGTACAGTTCAGTGGTATAAATTGCATTCACAGTGATGTGCTACCATCACCACCATCCAACACCAAAACTTTTTCATTACCACAAACAGAAACTCTGTAACTATTAAGCAATAACTCCCCATTTATCCTACCCTTCCCCAGCCCCTGGTAACTGCTAATCTACATTATATCTCTATGACTTTGCCTCTCCTGGATGTATCATGGAAGTGGAATTAAACAATATTTGTCATTTGTGCCTGGCTTATTTCACTCATGATGACTTCAAGGTTTATCCATATTGTCACATGTATCAGAACTTTGTTATTTTTATGGCTGAATAATATCCCACTGTACGTATATACCACATTTTTCTTATCCATTCATTGGATGATGGACACTTGGGTTGCTTGCATCTTTTGTCATTTGTGAATAATGCTGCTATGAACATTAGTGTGAAAATACCTGTTCCAGTCCCTGTGTTCAGTTATTTTGGGAATATACCTAGAAATGATATTGACAGGTCATATGATAACTCTATACTTAGCTTTCTGAGGAATCCCACCAAACTTTTTCCCCAGCAGTTGCACCATTTTGCATTCCCACTGACAATGAATGAGTGTTCCTATTTCCCTACATCTTCTCCAATACTTGTTGTTTTCCTGTTTTGAAGCCATTCTAGTGGGTATGAAATGTGGTGCTTGATTTTCATTGCTTTTCATTTCCCTAAAGGCTAATGGTGTTGAGTATCTTTTCAGGTGCTCATTGCCATTGAATATCTTCTTTGGAAATATGTCTATTCATGTCTTTTGCCCATTTTTCCCCAAAAGTATATTTATTTCAAAAAGCAAAAATCAGACAACTTTTATAGAGTCAAAGAAATTTCCCAGAAACAAACCAGAGCTTGGATTCCAGCTTTAAAAAGTTAAGCATCAGTAATCTCATGCAGAAGGATTTCTTTCTGCAGGAAGTAAAACATTCTGTTTGACTGTCTTTTGCCCATTTTAAAATAGTTTTTATTTTGTCTTTTTGATATTGAGTTGGAGGATGTCTTTACATATTCTGGATATTGTACCCTTGTTGGATATGTAGTTTGCAAATATTTTCTCCCACTATAGGTTGTCTTTTTAGTTTTGAAATGAGGTCCTTTAATGCTCAAAAGTGTATAATTTTGACCAGTTTTTTTCTTTTGTTGCTTATGCTTTTAATGTAAATTCCAAGATTGTGTTATGCCTAACACAATCTCCTTAAGATATTCCCCTATGTTTTCTTCTAGGAGTTTTATAATTTTGGTTCTTATACTTAGATTGTTGGTACATTTTGAGTTAATTTTTGTATACGATGTGAGGTAGGGATCCACCTTCAGTCTTTTGCATATGGATATCCAATTTTCCCAGTACCATTTGTTGAAGAAACTATCATTTCCCCATTGAGTGGACTTGGCAACTCTTGTGAAAAATCTAACCATTTTCAGAACATTTATTTCTGAACTCTCAATTTAATTCTATTGGTCTATATGTCTGCCTATGTGCCAGTGCCATGCTGCTTTGATTACTGTAACTTTGTAATAAGATTTAAAATTGGGAAGTGTGAGTCTTCCAACTTTGACCTTCCTTTTCAAGATATTTTTGGGTATTTGGGCCCCTTACCTTTCCATATAATTTTTTTTTTCACTTTTTCATTTTTTATTAGAGACATTGTGAGCTTACAAAACAATTATTTGCATAATGTGCAGAATTCCCATACATCACTCCTCCATCAATACCTTACATTGTTATGGAACATTTATTGCAGATTATGAAAGAACATGATTAGACTATTACCACTAAATATGGCTCATAGCATACACTTGGTATATTTTTTCCATATACCCCCTATTATTAACACCATGTATTAGTTTTATACATTTGTTGTAGTTCATGAAAGAACACTCTCATATTTGTACTATTAATCACAGTCCATCTTCTACCCCATGATTCACTGTGTTATACAGTCTTTCCATATAAATTTTTTGATGATTGACTTTCCATTTCTTCAGAGAAGGCTGTTGGAATTTTTATTGGGAATGCTTTGAATCTGTACATTGCTTTGGGTAGAATTGACATCATAACAATATTTAGTCTTCTAATCTTTGAACACAGAATTCTTTCCATTTATTTCAGTCTGCTTTGATTTATTTCATCAATGTTTTTATAGTTTTCCATGTGTAAGTCCTTTATGTCCTTGGTTAAATTTATTCTTAGGTCTTTAGTTATTTGAGTTGCTATTGTAAATGGTATTTTTAAAATTGATATCCTCTCTAGATTGTTCATTACTAGTGTAGAGAAACACTATTGATTTTTGCATGTTGATCTTGTACCCCACCATTTTGTTGAGTTTGTTTATTTTCTTTAGTAGCTTTGTTGTGAATTTTTCAGAATTTTCTATATATAAGATCATGTCATCTGCACATAAGGGGAATTTTACTTCTTCCTTTCCACTTTGGGTGTTTTGATTTCTTTTCTTACTTAATTTCTCTGGAAAGAACTTCCAGTACAATGTTGAATAACCATGGTGTCAGTGGGTATCCTTGACTTGTTACTGATCTTAGAGGGAAAGCTATCAGTCTTTCAACATTGAGTATGATGTTAACAGTGGATTTTTCATATGTTCCCTATATCATGTTGAGGACATTTCCTTCTGTGCCTATATTTAGAGTGTTTTTTATCAAGAAGGGGTGCTGGATTATATGAAATGACTTTTCTGGGTCAATTGAGATAATCATGCTTTTGTTTATTTTTTTTTCTCCCTATCTTCTATGAATGTAGTGTTTTCCATTATTTGGCTTTCTTATGCTGACCACCCTTGCATACCTGGGATAAATCCTACTTGACTTAATCATGGTGTAGAATTATTTTAATGTGCTGTTTGATTCAGTTTTCTAGTGTTTTGATAAGCATTTTACACTTACATTTAATAAAGGATATTGGTCTGTAATTTTTTTCTTTGTTATCTTTATCTGGTGTTTGTATTAGGGTAATGTTGGCCTCACAGAATGAGCTAGCAAGGTTTCTCTTCAATTTTTTGGAAGAGTTTGAGCAGGATTGGTGTTAATTCTTCTTGGAATGTTTGGTAAAATTCACCAGTAACATCTGTTCCTCAGCTTTTCTTTGTTTGGAGGTTTTTAATGACCGTTTCAAGCTCTTTACTTGTTATTGGTCTATTGAGGCCTTCTATTTCTTCTTAAGTCAAGGCAGGTAGTTTGTGTGTTTCTAGGAATTTGTCCATTTCATCTAGGTTATCTAATTTATTGGGATACATAGTGTCCTCTTATAATCTTCTTTAATTCTGGGGGGTCAGTGATAATGTCCCTCCTTTTATTTCTGATTTTAGTTATTTGTGTTCTCTCTCTTTTAATCTTTGTCAATCAAGTTAAATATTTGTCAATTTTATGATATTTTCAAAGAATGAACTTTTGGCTTTGTTGATTCTACTATTTTTATTTTTATTTATTTATTTGAGAAGTTTTGAGCTTACAAAACAATCATGCATAATGTGCAGAATTCCCATATATCATTGCTCCATCAACACCTTATATTTGTTGTGGAACATTTGTTACAGGTTATGAAAGAACATGATCAGACTATTACCATTAACAGTGGTCCATAGCGTACACTTGGCACATTTTTTTACATACATCCCCTATTATTAATACTATGTATTAGTTATAGTTTGTGAAAGAAAACTCTCATATTTGTACTTTTACAGTCCCATGCCTTGTACATTCTATCCCAAGTGTGTACTCAGTGGCTCTTGCTTTCATCACAGAGTTTTGTATTCATCACCCCAGTAAACCTTTGAATATTTCCCTTAGTCCAAAAGAAAAATCCCATACCCCCTGTCTTAGTCAGCCAAAGGGGTGCTGATGCAAAATACCAGAAATCGGTTGGCTTTTATAAAGGGTATTTATTTGGGGTAGAAGCTTACAGTCACAAGACCATAAAGCATAAGTTACTTCCCTCACCAAAGTCTGTTGCCACATGTTGGAACAAGATGGCTGCCAGTCTCTGTGAGTGTTCAGCCTTCCTCCTAAGGCTTCTTGGTCCCAGCTCCTTCTTTTCTCAGCTGTAGGTTAGCATAAGGCTTGTCTCTCTCCCTGGGGATCGATTCTTTCTGGGTTCAGCTGCTCTGTTCGCTCCATAAGGTCAGCTGTAGACTCGCAGGCCCTCTTTCTTCCTGGGGCCTTTGCCGTGTCTATGAAGCTATCTCTATTCCTCTGTGTTCTTCTTTTGTATGTTTACTTCCTGGGGCTCCAGAATCAAAACTCCCAACTCTCTCCTCTGCCATGTTGTTTTCCCTTTGAGTCCCTGCCCAACAAGGGAGTGGAGACTCAACGTCCTACTGACGTGGCCCAATCAAAGCCCTGATTATAATTTAATCAAGTAAAGTGAAACCTCTGAATTTAATAATACAATCTAATATGCCCAGAGGAACAGACCAGTTTATAAACATAATCCAATATCTATTTATGGAATTCATAAACAATGCCAAACTGCTACACCCCCCTTTTATTGACATAGTACCTTGTTTGACACTGATGCAAGAATATTACAATATTGCTCTTAGCTACAGTCCATAAGTTAAAATAATTGTATTTTTCCCATGCATCACTATATTCTTACCACCTTGTAATAGTGACATACATTCTAGTTCATAAAAGAGCATTCTTGTATTTGTATTATTAACCACAATCCTCATCTACCTCTGGGTTCATTATGTTATTCAATCCCTAGATTATTCTCTAGCTTTCTTTCAATTGACATTTACATCCCTAGACTTCCCCTTTCAGCCACAATCCCATTTATAAATCACCTGTTTTAATTATACTCACTATAATGTGTTACCATCAACTCTATCCATTTCCACACTTTTACAGTCAAGCTAATTGAAAATTCTATATACATTAAGCATCAGTCCTTATCCTATCTCCTAGTAACCTTTAGTCTAAGTTTTAACTCTGTGTTTATTCTTCATATTTAGTTCATATTAGTGAGACCATACAATTTTTGTCATTTCATGTCTGGCTTATTTCACTTAGCATGATGTCTTCAAGGTTCAACCATGTTATCTTATGTGTCCCAATTTCATTTCTTCTTAGAGCAGCATGGTATTCCATAGTATGTATAGAACACATTTGGTTTATCCATTCATTGTTTGATAGATACTTGGATTGTTTCCATCTTTTGACAATTGTGAATAATGCTGCTATGAACATCAATATGTAAATGCCTGTTCACATCACTGTCTTCAGTTCTTTTGTATATATTCCTATTACAAGGATGGCCAGATCATATGGCAGTTCTCTATTTAGCTTCCTGAGGAACTGCCAAACTGTCTTCCACAGAGGCTGCACCATTCTACATCCTCTCCAGCACTTGTTGTTTTCTGTTTTTTTAAATAATGGCCACTCTATGAGATGTGGTATGATATCTTATTGTCATTTTGATTTGCATTTCTCTAATAGCTAGTGATATTGAACATTTTTTCATGGGCTTTTTTGCCACTTGTATCTCCTTTTGGAAGAAATGTCTATTTAAATCTTTTGCCCATTTTTAAATTGGATTGCTTGCTCTTTCATTTTTGAGTTGTATGATCTCTTTATATAACATGAAAATTGAGCCCTAATTGATTATGTGGTTTCCAAATACTGTTTCCCATTGAGTGTGTTGCTTTTTCACCTTCCTGACAAAAGCCCTTTGGAGCACAAAAGTATTTAAGTTTAAGGACGTCCCATTTATCCATTTTCCCTTTGTTGCTCATGCTTTCAGTGTAAGGTTTAAGAAACCACTACCTACCACCTAGACTTGAAAATGTTTCCCTACATTTTCTTTGAGGAGTTTTATGGTTCCTGCTTTTATATTTAGGTCCTTGATCAGATCTGATTTAATCTTTGTATAAGATGTGAGGTATGTGCCCTCTTTCTTTCTTTTGGATATGGCTATCCAATTCTCCCAGCACCATTTGATGAATAGACTGTTCTGCCCAGCTGGGTAGGTTTGACAGTCTTTTCCAAAAATTACTTGACCATAGATGTGAGGGTCTGTTTCTGAACCATCAATTCAGTTCTATTAGTCTATTTGTCTACCTTTATGCAGTACCATGCTGTTTTTTTCTTTGTTTGTTTGTTTTGAGAGTCCTACAACTTCATTCTTCCTTTGTAAGATGTTTCTGGCTATTCAGGGCATCTTACCTTTCCAAGTAAATTAGATAATTGTGTTTTCCATTTGTTTAAAAAATGCTGATGGGATTTTTACAGAGATTGCATTGAATCTGTGTATCAATTTGGGTAGAATTGACATATTAATGATATTCAGTCTTCCCATCCATGAACATGGAATGTTCTTCCATTTGTTTAGGTCTTCTTTGATTTCTTATCACTGTTTTGTCATTTTCTGAATACAAGTGTTATACTCCTTGGTTAAGTTTATTACTAAATATTTGATTCTTTTTGTTGCAATTGCAAATGGAATTTTTTTCCTGACTTCCTCCTCAGATTGCTCATTAATAGTGTATAGAAACACTACTGGTTTTTTTATATTAATCTTGTATCCAGCCATTTTGCTGAATTCATTTATTAGTTCTAGTAGCTTTGTTGTAGATTTTTTGGGATTTTCTAGGTATAGGATCATATCATTGGCAAATAGGGAAACTTTTACTTCTTCCTTTCCAATATGGATGTCTTTTATATCTTTTTCTTGCCTGACTCTTCTAGCTAGAACTTCTAGCACTATATTGAACAACAGTGGGCTCCTGATCTCAATGGAAAAGCTTCCATTCTTTCACCATTTAATACAATGTTATCTGTGGGTTTTTCATATATGCCCTTCATCATGTTGAAAAAGTCCTTCAATTCCTATCTTTTGAAGTGTTTTTCTCAAGAAAGTATGCTGTATTTTGTCAAATGCATTTTCTGCATCAGTCGAGATGATCATGTGATTTTTCTCCTTTGATTTATTAATGTGGTGTATTATGCTGATTGATTTTCTTGTGTTGAACCATCCTTGCATGCCTGGAATAAAAGCCACTTGATCATGATGAATAATTCTTTTAATGTGTTTTTGTATTCGATTAGTGAGTATTTTGTTGAGGATATTTGCATCCATACTCATTAGGGAAAGTGGTCTATAATTTTCTTGTTTCATAATATCTTTATCTGGATTTGATAGTAGGGTGATATTGGCTTTATAGAATGAGCTTGGTAGCCTTCCTTCCTGTTCAATGTTTTGGAAGAGTTTGAATAAGATTGATATTAAATCTTCTTTGAATGTTTGTTAGAATTCACCTGTGAAGCCATCTGGTCCTTTTCATTTTGGGGACCTGTTTGGTGACTCTTCCAACATCTTTGCTTGTGATTTGTTTGTTGATGTCTAGCTAGGGGTTTGTTAATTTTGTTGATCTTCTTGAAGAACCAAATTTTGGTTTTGTTAATTCTCTCTATTACTTTTTGTCCTTAATTTCACTTATTTTTGCTCTGATCTTTGTTATTTCATTCCCTCTGCTTGCTTTGGGCATAGTTTGTTCTTCTTTTTCTAGTTCCTCCACCTGGGTAGTTAGGTCATTGATTTTAGCTTTTCTTATTTTTTAATGTAAGCATTGAGGGCTATAAATTCCCCTCACAGCACTGCTTTCCATTAATCCCATAAGCTCTGATATGTTGTGTTCTCTTTTTCATTCATCTCAAGACATTTATTGATTTCTCTTGCAATTTCTTCTTTGATCCACTGATTATTTAAAAGTATCTTTTTTAATCTCCATATATTTGCGAATTTTCCCTTTTTCTACCTGGTGTTAGTTCCATTATTCCATTAGGGTCAGAGAAAATGCTTTGTATAATTTCAATCTTTTAAAATTTATTGAGGTCTACTTTGTGACCCAAGATATGGTCTATCCTGGAGAATGATCCATGAGCACTTGAAAATAATGTATATCCTGGTCTTTTGAGGTACAATGTTCTATATATGTCTATTACATTTAGTTCATTTATCATATTATTCAAGCTCTCTGTTTCTTTATGATCCTTTGCCTGGATGATATATCCAGTGAGAGAGTGGTATATTGATATCTCCAAATATTACTGTAGAGGCATCTATATATCCCTTCAGTTTTGCCAGTGTTGGCCTCATGTAATTTGGGGCATCCTGGTTAGGTGAATATACATGTGTGATTCTCATTTCCTCCTGGTGAACTGCTCCTTTTAGTATTATTTAATGACCTGCCTTGTCTTTAATAATAGCTTTAAAAGTAAAATCTGTTTCATCCAAATGCAACTGCAGTTGCCTGGAGAGGCTTAGGGTGTTCTATCCCTCCTTCTGTCCTGTCAGGGGCAGGGATGGAGTCAGAGATGTTTCCAACAGTCTAGTCCATACAGACTGAAAGTGACTTCAGTTGTCTGGAAAGGCTTAGTGCATACTATCCCTCCTTCTGCCCTGTCATGGGTGGGGATGGAACCACTGGGGAACCCAACACTCTAGTCTCTGTGGGTCAAAAGTGCCTGCAATTGCCCGGAGAGGTTGAGGAAACACCCCACCCCCTCCTATTCTTTTGGGGGTGGAGATGTATCCATAAGTTTGCCTACCAGTCTAGTCTGTGCAGGCCAAAAGTGCCTGCAGTTGCCCAGAGAGGTTGGTGCACGTCCCACCAGCTTCCTTCCTGTCAGAAGTAGGGTTTGAGCCTAGGCTATGTTGCAATCCTACCTAGGTGGAAAGAAGCTGGTCCCTACCATCACTGTGATTTTCAATCAGCCCCACTTCCCCTCATGCTGGGGGCAGAGTCAAAATGGTGGCTACTGGCCTCCTTCCAACTTAGGTTCACACTTTAGCTGTTCTTAGTACTGGACTTTAGCCAGCTGAATTTACTAACCAGTAGCTGAAATTGGTGCCTGACTGTCTCTTCTTCCCTGTTTTTGGGAAATGGATCTTCCATTTCCAGCCAGGGAATAGCTCTGGAGGTGGCTTGTGCTGCCAGTGGGGGATGGACACTAGCCTCTGAGGCATGGAGTGTTCTACTCAGGAATCTTCACTGTAGATGGACAGTCTCCTCTTTCCATTCTTCCAAAGTTGTTGTAGAATGCTTTTCTTGTCTCCTGGGCCCCCCAAACAGGTGAATTAGATAACTCTGGCTGATTACTAACTGCACTGTAGGAAGAGCTGACTCTTGGAGCTCCTTACTCTGACATCATCTTGCCTCCTCCTTCACTCTCTATTGTTTTTTATTCCGCATTTCATTTATCTGTGCTCCAATCTTTGTTATTTCTTTCCTTCTGCTTGCTTTGGTTTAGTTTATTCTTCTTTTCCTTGATTCACTAATTGTGAGGCTAGATCTCTAATTTGAAATCTTTATTTTTTTAATGTAGGGATTTAATAGCTATAAATTTCCCTGTCAGCATTCCTTTTACCATATCTCATAAGATTTTGTATGTTGTATTTTTGTTTTTATTTTCTCAAGATATTACCTAATTTCTTTTGTGATTTTTTCCTTCATCCATTGGTTATTTAAAAATGTTAGTTTTTAAATTTTTTTAAATAATTTTTTTTATTTTTTAAAAGATACTTAGATTATATAAATGATACACAAAAAATATAGAGATTCCCATATGCCCCACTCCCCACACCTCCCACACCCTCCCATATAAACATCTTTCATTAGTGTGACACATTCATTGCAATTGATAAACATATCCTGGGTCTTTGCCATTAAGCATGGACCATAGTTCACATTGTAGTCTACACTCTCTCCCACATAGTTCTGCATGTTATGTGCTGATATAAAATGGCTTATATCTGTCATTGCAATGTCATTCAGGACAATTCCCAAGTCCCAAAAAAGCCCCTGTATTACAACTGTTTTTCCCTCTCCTTGTCCCCAGAGCTTCCAGTGGCCACTGGCTCCACATCAATGTTGTAATTTGTTCCATTGCTAGAATCACAATATGTCTATAGTATGTATAGTGTAGTGGACCAGTAAGTCCACTCTAGTCCATAGTTCTTTCCCCAATCCTGAGGATTCTCAGATGGTGATGTCCACTCCACCTCTAATTGAGAGGGGGCTTATATCCCATGGGGAAGATGGATGGGACTATCTTGCTTGCAGTTGCAGACTCTGTTCTTTGGGATGGTTGTTGTCCATCATCATCTCCTTGTTAGTTGTCCTGGGTGAGTCCTATGAGTTGTAGAGTAGGTGTTGCAACTCCACTGAGGTTCTGGGCCCAGCTGGCTCATGGCCAGCCCAAAGACTTGAGTCTCTGGATGTATACCTATGAACTCCAGCACCAAATATAGGTTTAAATAGAAGGGATAGATGAGCTATGTGTGGGGAAGACACAATTGAGTCCAACTCTGTCACTCTCAGGAGCACAAACTTCAAAGTAGGGCCCACTGGCAAGGCATCAAACTCCGGAGCTATCTGCCCAGACCATAGGACCTGGGTGTCTCCAGAGCCCTCAGGAGCACCACTGTTTGGGGTAGTATCCACTTTGGCTGTCTATGAGATCCTGATGAGATGTGCATAAGCGTTACCTCTGGAATGACCTCCCAACTCACTTTGAAGTCTCTTAGCCATATAAACTCATTTGTCTTTACCTTCCCCCACCCCTTTTTTTCCAAGATATTTTTCCAGTTGCACTGCTAGTGGGTCCTTGGCAGTAATCCCTCAGTGCCAGGGAGGCTCATCCCTGGGAGTCATGTCCCATGCTGGGGGGAAGGTAATGCATTTATATGCTGAGTTTGGCTTAGAGAGGCCACATCTGAGCAAAAAGAAGGCTCTCAGGAGACAGCTCTTAGGCACCCCATAACAATAGGCTAAGTTTCAATTTCAAGAGCAAAGGCTCACAAGTCTAGTCGTCAGTAACAAGGGCCTATCAGTGGATCATCCTCCTTCCCCAGTTATTGCTCCTGCACCTGGGGGACTGTTGCTGCTCCTATAGAGAATGTGGCAGAGCTCGCCAAGATGGGAATTCGATATTCTCTCAGTTATTGTGTGAGTCTCCACTCACTGTGACAATGCCCCGTGAACATTTGAACATTTTTATATACCTTATATGTATGTTCAGGTGAACTTCCTCCCATGTATCCCCCAGCACTGACACCCCACACCAATGATCCTCCCCTGCCCCAGTTGTAACCCTTCTGTGATCCAAAGCTTCTTCAAAAATGAAGCCAATAAAATAGCGAAATACAATTAATGGGAAAATGAAATAATAATGATAAGTTTAAATGTAAGAAATAAAATACATTAAAAAAAA